>CM032058.1:54532389-54703369 GCA_018831715.1 Matsumurasca onukii | reverse complement strand
TCTACAGTTGGCATCTCTGCGCCATTGGACGGTTGGCAGGCCTACCACCAATAAGACAGCAGACAGCTCAGTTTCTCGCTTCACTTCTACAGCGAGACCGAAATATTTCCACCTAATTACGAAGTTTTGACGTGGTGTGAACCGGAAGAACTAGATTATAAATAAACGTTGAAATTGTCTACATTTTAGTGAGTGATAACTTCATTGTGTACACTCCAAGACGCTCTATACGCGTGTTGGAAATACGTCTTGTTACCAAATGTATCATGTCTACTATTGTGAAATACGGGCGGCCGTAAACCCTTGGATTGAAGCGTCGCCGCAGCTGAGGCGAGATTTTACTAACTACCTCGATGACAAGTGTTACAAAGTAGTATGTCACTATTGAACCTCTCACAGTCTGTTTTGCTCCACAGAATATGAGACTTGATTAGAAGTTGGTAGGACAAGGAAGACACGACACTGCGCAACTAACAGATTGCAAAACAACCGGCCTTGTTTGAACAACTGTAGCGCTACTGTACTTTCCTCTCTTAAATTAAACTTCAAAATAATAATACAGGTAGAAAAACTTGCAAAGCAACCTTGAATCGTACTTTATTAAATGTCAGTTTTTTTTATTCTGGTTATTGACAAAATGGTTAAAGGGCAAGTTTTTTGTATGAAGTATCCCTTGAAAGTGAACCGAAAATCCAAGAGTTTAAAATAACAATACCTAGAACAATTGTATACACTATCAAAATTGTTCCACCTTCTGAAAATATCGATCTGCATTGAACGTACGAGAAGATTATAAAATCGTAACGCCTCTCTCTCTGCGTAAAACTATAGTTATCAAACTAGGCCGACGCGCAGCTGAACCTGACTTTATTCTAATTCGCCAATATTTTGGCTCTAATTTGCTATGTTCACCGCCTTAGTCTTTCTTGTTTTATAAACTCAGGCGTGTTTTATAAACTTGCTATATAAACCTCGAGGAAAAGTGTCATAAAGTAGTATGTGACTATTGAACCTCTCATATAGTCTCGCTACGCTCACAGCCCTCTGCTTCGGTCTTCGGCCTCTGCTTTTCCTCCTGTAACAACACAGAAATCATTTTATTGAGCCAAAATTAACAAAATGCATTAGCCAAGTCAATAAAAAGATATATACAACACTTTACTTAAGAATAAAGTATAACTAGTCTATTTACTATGTATATTTTGATTTAAGAACTCTTTGACACTGTAACAAGCGAGGTTCAACAGCCGGTTTTTGAGCAAGCCTGAATTTGGAGATATTTGTCCTGTTGAGGGATGAAGGGAGGCTATTGAACAGCTTTATGCCATTGTACACTCAGGTGTTTTGGAAAAGGAGGTTGAGTGTTGGTATTGCTAAACGACTGGAATTACGGAAGCTGTAAGGAGTTTTGATTGAAAAGTTGAATTTGGATGGGTTCTGCTTGACGAAGGTTAGAGTTTCAAATTTAAAGAACGGCAAAGTGAGGATTTTTGAATCTCGGAAGTGATATCTGGATTGGCGCCTACGTAAAGAAAGGCGAGTCCCTCGGCTACATCTTTGAAGTTTGAAAAGAAATTTCGTCTTTGGTTCTCATTACCCCCAAATAGGTAAAGCGTATGCTGGTGAGGGTAGACAACACCATAGTAAGCAGCCAACAAAACATCTTCGTTGGCTACGTTCCTTAGGTTTCTCAGTACGAAAATTCCTTAGCTAAACTCTTTGTGAGACGTGATCAATGTGACCGTGAAAATTAACTGAGACCTTCATCCAGCACCAATCCTAAAAATTTTACATTCTGTGAGTAGGGTGTACTACGGTTTCATCTAATAGGAGGCTGAACCCGTGTGCTCGCCCTTTGGACAAGCAAAAGTTGATTATTTGGGTTTGTCGGAATTTTTGTGAGCCGGTTTTCATTAAACCATTGGACCAGACTGTTGGCCTCGGCAAAATAATTTGCTTCAAGAGATGAATAATGGGGCTGATATGGAAAGAGAGGTGTCATCCGCAAACAGGAGATTTTGGCAGTTGAAGTGCAGGAGAGAGTGTATTTATATACAAAGAAAGGAACAAGACAGGTCGCCCAATACCTGCGAACCCTGGGCACCCCCACTCAAAATAGATGTCTCGTCGGAAGAATAGGGTCTCTCGTTCACTGCTCGAGTCTCTACAATCTGCCTTCCATCCCGAAGATACATTGCAAACCAATCCAAAGCCACACCTCACTCCCACATTACTCATCTTCAGCAGCAGCAAACTATGGTCAACCGTTGTAAAAGCTTTGCTCAAGTCGAAGAATATTCCCAGTGGTGCTCGGAATCAATATCTGACTACTTCAGTGATAAAGTTGAACATAAGCGTGGTTGTATTTTCCCTTCACGAAGCCATGCTGGTTAGCGAAGATCCTAAAGGTTTCTGTTCAAAAACTCCAATCTCAACAAGATTCAAAAACCTTTGAAAATACTGAGGTGATAGATATAAGCCTGTAACTGTTGCAATTTTGGCATTTCCTTTTAGTGTGGCCTAATACTGATACTTTCAAGCCACTAGGGAACTGACCACTGGCGGGGAGTCATTGATAACGTGTTACAAGGGCTTTAAGCAAATTTCCTGACGCCTTTCAAGTAAAGAGGGGAGATTTGTCCCTTTCCGGCGGACTTTTGTTCTTCAGGTCTTTTATGACTTTATCTATTTCCTCTTCAGTTGTTGGGGAGAAAGAGAGTTTAATACGTCCATGGGCGGGGATAGCAGGCAGATTCGATAGAGGATTAAGGGTCCACACACTAAGAAAACTCGTTGAATGCATCGCAAACCTCTTCGGGATCCTTAACACGAGCGTTATGATATTTTTCCTTAAACTTACTGTCTTACTTCGGCCTTCACTGTAATATTAATAATAATCACGTTTAATACTATCAGAAAAATACATAGTACACTTTACATTATTGGTTTTATTGTTTATTAAAAGAATGTTGTATAAATATGTGTTTCGATGGTTATTATACATAATTAATTTATCCCTGTTTTTTATTCTCTTTCGCATATTAATAACTAAGGGAGGCCGGATAGAGCCCGAGCGGCGTTTAAATGTGATATGAAAATTTGCAAACGATGTAGGAAGGTGAATGAACTAAATCATTGGAAAGGGTTTTCCTAATAGCGTAGAGTCATTAGTGCTGCTGCATATAAGAGCGAAAAATTAAGTTTGGTTATAAAATATAATTTTTAGTTAGTGAATTTCGAGTTACAATATATGAAAAATCTCATTTTAAATTCCGAATAATAAAATTTATTTGATGACGAAAGTGAATGTTTTGTTGCTTTTATCCAGCAACATCAATAGATCTATGATTCCAGGAAAACAATTTCCACATTTAAGTAAGTTAGTCTCACTTAAAATATCGTTTGCTAGTTTTACTTCAAGCGGTACTCAGAGTTGGATCTGCATGTAGAATGCATGGTAACGTAGATTGACTGCCGCGTCTTGTCCTCGCTTTAGCCAGACTCCACGTAGTTCACAGACGGTAGCAGCACCATACGTTCAGTTATAAACTACGTTAAACACGTTTAAAAATACATTAAAACACTTGAAACGCATTTCAACTTGAAAGAAAGTGATGCTAAAATGAATGCACTCACGTATATAGTACATTTTTTGATGTTGAAACAAGTCTTGTGTATGTTTATACTTTTATACACAAATGGTTCTCAATGGTGGTATTGATAGTTATTGCAAAGGCTTGACTTGACTCACTCTACATTATTACTCTTGTTTGATACCTAGTAATCAGTGTTTCGATAACATCATTCTCTGCAAGCCGGCAAGTGTTGACCAGGGACGGTCAGCTTCAATGGCAGGCTCATAATCCTACTCTGTGGGCAGGCTCGTGTAGCGGTTTCAGTTGACTTTGCGCCGCCGCGAGACAGCGCCACTGTCGCATTTTGTTTGGCGCTGTCATGACCACAGCTGGTTGACACGGAATATTTTGTTATGTTTGTAAACAAACCCGATTTTTAAAAAATGATGTTAATTCTTATGTAGAACTTGCCGAATTTGTTTTAATTTATTTCTGCACTGTCCTCTATTCAGTTGATAATCTTTCACGAAATGAAAATACGATTTCAAACTATCAATATAATATGATTCATTCAGTAGGCACATTAAGTTACTCAGGTAAGAATAAGATTAACTTGATTTAATCTAGGCTAGTCATTATGGTTGATTTTATTGTGGCAGGTGTACAGCAGTACTTTTCGTCTGTGGCTACAAGATTAATGTTTAATGTTTAAATTGGTTTTAATCAAGTTACCCTTGACCCAAACGTATCTATTTTTATCCATAATTCTCATGCAGCCATTATTTATGTACTTATTCTTATTAATTGTTGTTATGTATATAGGCCTATTAATTAAATTTGTCTCTGTTTTATTTTCTACAAAGGATGAAGCTTAGTCAATTTTAGGCATGTTAAGAAAAGTATCTTAGGAATAATCAAGATCTAAGGGACATCGCTAAGATTTACGTTCGTCGATTCAGTTATCTTATTTTTATTTTCAGACCAGATTATTAATATTTCCAAATACTCCACACAATTGTTTGTGCGTTTTACCAGAGGTAATATCTCGAGGTGCGTTTTACTCGAGGTTGAAAGGTAGAGAGGACCTTGTAGTTCAACTTCGCCTCGTTAAACAAGACAAACAAAGTTAGTTTGGGTTAAACAAATAAGACTGACTAAAAATGACCAACTAATCTTAATGTAAATCAAATACCTTTTTAATAAAAACAGCAACATGGCAATTAGTTTACCTGTTCATTTAAGCACTACCTTAATATACCAATAGTTAATATTACATTTTAAAATCCGGCCTCAAGCATGATTAAAGCTTTCGAGACTTCAACTGAAAGTTTAAAGTTGTCATTGATTTATATATTGTTACTTTAAACTCAAAAGCTATTTAGTGAGATGAAGGCTACATGAAAGATC
Source organism: Matsumurasca onukii (assembly GCA_018831715.1). Taxonomy (NCBI): domain Eukaryota; kingdom Metazoa; phylum Arthropoda; class Insecta; order Hemiptera; family Cicadellidae; genus Matsumurasca; species Matsumurasca onukii. The sequence goes on along the minus strand of CM032058.1, from coordinate 54,698,387 downwards.
TTCTTGCATGTTTCGCAATACCAGTCAGTGTATTTGTTTTATATTTGCACTTTTGACGGTAGAACATACATTACAGTACAATTCAATTAGGCCAACTGGCATTATACATTTTTTCAGGCAAATAAAATAACTCCTTCGACTGATTGGAGTATGACGACCTCTTTATTGTTTGAAGTAATAATGAATATAAGAATAACCATGACGAAGGACAAGCAGTGAATTAACGGATGATAAATTTGAACATGAAACATAATTTTAATGGTTATTGCAAAAGTGTTGCGTATAGCGTTGTGCTGTGCCAAATCTAAGTAGTTTGTCTACACTCTATAGAGTTATTGGTGACATGGTGTTAATGGTGTGTCAAGTTTTGCCATAGTAAAATGAAGAAGAATTGCAGTTGTTTATAAAGGTTGTATTGTGTTGAAATAAATCCATAAACATGATTTTACACAAAAGCATTATAAATTGTGTATTTTGTACAAATAAGATATAGACTTGTTCTAGGTACAATTAAAATATGATGCTTCAAATATCAAAGTAATATTTAAAGTTTATAGAAACTACAACTTCAATCAAAGTAAATAAAAAATTCACAGACACTCTATGTGTCATGTAATATGTGCACAATTATTACATTTGAGTAACATATAAAGTATCACATTAGTATTTTAAATAACTTGGTTGAATCAAATCAGTATACAAATGGTATTGAAATGACTTTACTTGTGTACAACCAACGCAATGTAGGCAAAGTTAACTTTCACTATATACTGTATTAAATCATTTTAATATTGTTTTATACTGAAAAGCAGTCCTAGCACAAACGTACACATTTCAAGAAACATCTCATTGCAAATAATCTCATATTAAACAAATTGTTAAAGTTGGCGTGAACTGTTCGACTGAGTACGATTGGTCTAATAATAATCAGTTGTCAAACTCAATTCAAATTTCCGCGCTCAGAAGCGACTGGTACGGTTTCTACTCGCCGTTCAAGTAGTTTACATACGCCCCCGCGAGAGGCAGGTCGATCAAACTTTATACATCTATGTTTGCATTAGGTTGATTCTCTGTCTATATTTTCCTCTGTGGTGTTGACCTTCACCTAGGTCTCATTGCAGCTTTGATATAAGACTATATGACCAGCGGCATTCACCGCCGAACAGAACCGAACATACCCCAGTAAACAAATATACCCTTTGCCTGTAAACAGATTTTTCCAATTTCTTTATTAAATTCATAGTTTATACATATATAGCAGTTACATTTTATTCCCCCTAGCTATTGCTAATTGGGGAAAAAAGCTAAAACTAGGTTTACAAATTTTGTCGTAAAAATTTAACATAAATTAATAATAACAAATTAATTAAATAATCCAAAACAGGTTAGATGGAATTTAGAAAAAAATGTATACATTGCAAACCGGAATAATAAAGTGTATAAATAATTTTAACATTCATAAAATAAATAATTCTATGAGAATAAATAACTTACGATTTGTTGCAACTAGCTGACAGTGACCGTGCTACACTATAAGGGGTTTAAATATTGAATTTTTGTAACTATATTTACCTAAATGGTTCTAAAATATAAATGTGTTGTGTTGTTTGGTAAATTATACTGGTTCCCTATGCATTCGCCATTTTATAGTTTTAGTACATAACCAGGCCGACACGCAGCTTAGCGCTAAAGTGCCCCTGGGAGAATAAAAAGAATTTCCTTTGGGATTTGTTACACTAAATCACTAAATTTAACTCTAATTAACTCCACTCACAACCTCGCTTCAGTCTTTGGCCTTAGCTTTTCATGCTCTATTACCACGGAAGTTTGAAGGCTTTTCGCTACGCTCACAGTCATGCTTCGGTCTCACACTTACAGGCAAGTTCAGAGCACATTTAGGTTTCCTGATATTTATTTTGTGGATGTTTTACATGTATGTATTTATAAATATTCCCATAAATAAATTTTCACCGCTATCATTTCAACCGATTTTGAGTTATAAGTTCAAAAATGGCTTTAAAACATCACAGACAGACATGAATTTTATAACATCAGTTTTAGTCTAAACAAATTGTAATAAAACTTAACAAGCAAAATCCTATGGATTCAATGTATTTTCAATGTACAAACCAACGGAAACAAAATAAGGGTTTATCGGTGTTTTGCTAGATCTGTTGTCAGCGATGAGCCATCAAAGCCCCTGACTGGGTGACAAGTTCCTGCAATAATTTCTGTAATAATTGTGAACGGTTGATGGTGGGGAGGGGTGGGGCGTTGAAACTGTGAAGCAACCACGATTCATAGTCCCTGTCAAGAACAGGTCCGGAACAAATGAGTCCGTCCCTTCTGCGTGAACGCCCTCCTCGTCGTCCTATCCCATGCTAGTGCTCGACGGTCCGTCCACGGTATCCGGACACTTCCGCACACGGACATTTCCGCACATAGGACATTTCCGCACAGTTTCTACCTGCGCTACCTGCCAAGGGATTAACTAAAGCTATTCAATGTTTGGCCCCGGACATTTCCACACACTTTCTTTACGATCAAGTAGAAGTGGACTAATTAAATATCGATACCCTGATCTGATTAACTTTAGTCCCAAGATGCTGTAAAATTTACATCGGTAGATGATAACTTAAAATAGCATATCATCGTGTAGCTCCCCGAAATGTAAAATGCTGTTGTTAGCGCGTGCCCAAGTGTTTAATGGCTGAGTTGATTATGTTTGGTATCAGATTATAAGAGAAATTTATCAGACCAAAACTCTACAAAAACATGTGTAAAAAGACTAAGTTATACATAACTATATTTTTCTGTGCTTTTGTTTTTAGATATGAAGTTTTGATTAGTGGGCAAGCACGAGGGTGAGCTAACCCTTTATCAAATTTAAAAATATAATATTTCCTTTGATGGAATCCAGGTTTTAAATGTTTTAATTGTTGAGACAATGTTTAAGTTTTACAATCAATTTAATAGGTAAGTATTTACGTTGTGTCGATGCAATTCTAAAATATATATTTAAAAATAATATTAACACAAGTAGTCTAGTAATAAAAAAGTCGGGTTGGCTTTAAGTTAGGTTTGTTTTAGGAAATGCTAAATTACTAAATCACTGTTTGGGATATTGACCACTTCTCATATTTTGGGAGGCAAATATGTGGTGAAGGGTGGAGATTGATGAGTGGTAGTAATGAGTTATGAGGGTGTAGTCTTGTTACAAACAAAGGCCGACTCTTCCTTAGAATGGGTCATTAATTAATAGCCCAATGACCAAGGAAATACAAGGACCAACGGCTTAACGTGACTTCCGAACCCGCGCGGGTGATGAAAGCTTTTGATGTCTAAACGATGATGTGGAGTTGATGCGAGGTATCATCAGATGATCGCTGAGACTATCTGAGCTGCTTTTAGACCTATATCATCCTCAAAACCTGATTTCCACTGAGCTGGATTACAAACCTGCAGTTAGTCATGTGTTCGATAAGACGGGCTTTTTATAAAATAAATCGGGGCACGTTACATGGTGTTCGGTATTACATTTCTGGACCGTGTCACTTCAGTGAAGGAATTGTAATGCAACTTACTATACGGTAGGTTGGAATATTTTCTATAGTTATAAACTGAGCTGTATTATTATAATTTTGCTTGCTGTTGAATAGGCCATCCTTAGTGACCTGCCCCCTCGCGAGTTGTGGAAATGTCCGGGCGTCAACAACCAGGTAACCCCTGTAAAACCCTGTCAGGCATACCCAATTACAGAAGTGTGTGGAAGTTGTCGCTTTAATGATGTGTTCTTGAAATGTCTAGTGCGGAAGTGTCGGCATTCCCGTCGCGGCATGTGGTGTATTCTTATTTCTTACACCATGGTGTTCCGGAGGCAAGAGCGAAATCAGATCAAGAGACAGCCACCGCCCGCGAGGTCACCAAGCTCCGGGACGTCATAGTTACTTCCGGCCCTTTCAGAGCCCGCTTTGAGTTTTGCCATTAACTTTGAGGTTATACTCGTATGTACATAAAATTGCTAAAGACACACTGCGTAAGAGGAATCGTCCTTAAACGATGTTTCATAACTTCAGCCGATATAAGCGGTCCCTCGTCATTTATTTTGTGGATGTTGTATGTAGCATTTGAACCAATAATGTGTCAAGATTACTTGATAGCATCTGGTTTATTCGTACCAGGTTAGTTTCATAACTCGTGCTACGATAAATGGACAAAAGCTAGTGATTGTTTTTTTGAATCTTACTTTTAGGATTTAACCACAGTTACGCGCGAGGTTCGTTGGGTTGAAACTTCTGCAGACAGTGTAGAGTGGACAAGCGTTCTCCCCATTACAATAACCCAGCCATATTAACTAAAACTATGGCAAGTTGCCTATCATTAAAAAGGTATTTTTCACCAAAAGCAATTCGCAACTTAATTTTCAATAAACTATTGCACTAGCTATTGCCATTAAAACTTAAAATTTTTGAAACTTTAAACGGTTATAACCTTTGATTGACCAATTTCCCAGAGATGTGGGTTGTGTCAATGTTTGTGATCAAAAAATACCTTTTCAACGGTATGCCATGTCCTATAGCCATCTACAAAATCCGTTCTACTAACCCCAACGGGTCGCACCATACTGGAACCATCAAGCCAACAACTAATTAAAAAAGTAGTTTATAGTCCCTAAAAAAGGCCTGTACAATTTGGTGCGTTTATCATGCACTGTTCAAACGAACTGAATTTTTACCCAGTGCCTTAAATGTCGAAGTGAGGAAATCTACCCAGTGCTCTGAATGTCGAAGTACAGAAATCTGTCCAGTGCCCTGAATGTCAAAGTGATAAAACTCTGAGTTTTCCCAAAACTCACCTAAATTTTTGAATGTAGAAAATTCTTTTAGTGGGTGACTATACTGTAAAAAGAGTGTTCATTCAAAAGTTCAACTTTCTAGGCCTTGTAGTTTTGGCTCAGCGACGATGAGTGAGTCAGTCAGGACAAAGCCTTCTTCTTATAAATATAGAAGATTGCCTCGCATAATCTCCTGTTGTGCAATTTACTATTTACATATAATTTAACAACGTCAAACTATGTCGAACTAAATTTAACAAAAAAACGTAACACTACATTACAAATAGAACACTATATTATCATGCATCGTAAACTTGAACTTGTATTGTTAATTACATATTGCAATGATTGTAGATCAATAAAAATAAGACGTTTAAAATTATATATGTCTATACAGGCTATAGAAGAATGATAGTATTTTTAATAATTGACAATTTTCATCGATAAATAAGCTGAATACTGTAAATGTTTGTCAGCAAATTGTAACGCAAGATTACTACTACGTAAATTGATGTTTATGTATGGAGTGGCTATTTCTTAATATTTACATATACCAGATGTAATAATTCAAAGCTGATAAGACAAAGTTCTCTTAGTTTCTTCCCGAAGAACATTGTAGCTGACAACAACATTCCAAATTTCTGGGAGTTACACGATGAGATATGCTATTTAAAGTTATCATCTCCGATGAAAATTTTACAGCATCTTGGGACTAAAGTTAATCAGATCAGGGTATCGATATTTAATTCTTACACTTCTACTTTATCGTAAAGAAAAGTGTGTGGAAATGTCCGGGGCCAAACATTGAATAGCTTTAGTTAATCCCTTGGCAGGTAGCGCAGGTAGAAACTGTGCGAAATGTCCTATGTGCGGAAATGTCCGTGTGCGGAAGTGTCCGGATACCGTCGTTGAAACTGTGAAGCAAGCACGATTCATAACCATGTCAAGAACAGGTCCGGAACAAATGAGTCTGAATTCTTTCTGCGTGAACGCCCTCCCCGTCGTCCTTATCCAAGGCTCGACGGTCCGTCCACGCCTGAAGTCCGGCATGGTGTATTCTACACCATGGTGCTCCGGAGGCAAGAGCGAAATCCAGATCGAGAGACAGCCACCGCCCCGCGAGGCTCACACCAGCCCGGACGTCATAGTTACTTCCGCCCTTTCAGAGCCCGCTTTGAGTTTTGCCATTTACTTTGAGGAAGTTATACTCGTATGTACATCAAATATTGCTAAAGACACACTGCGTAAGGGGCATCGTCCTTAAACGATGTTTCATAACTTCAGCCGATATAAGCGGTCCCTCGTCATTTATTTTGTGGATGTTGTATGTAGCATTTGAACCAATAATGTGTGTCAAGATTACTTTGATAGCATCTGGTTTATTCGTACCCAGGTTAGTTTCATAACTCGTGTTACAAATAAATGGACAAAAGGTAGTGATTGTTTTTTTGAATCTTACTTTTAGGATTTAACCACAGTTACGCGCGAGGTTCGTTGTTGGAACTTCTGCAGACAGTGTGGAGTGACAGAAGTTGCTCTCCCTCCCCATTACAATAACCCAGCCATATTAACTAAACTATGGCAGTTGCCTATCATTAAAAAGGTATTTTTCACCAAAAGCAATTCGCAACTTAATTTTCAATAAACTATTGCACTAGCTATTGCCATTAAAACTTAAAAATTTTGAAACTTTAAACGGTTATAACTTTGATTGACCAATTTCCCAGAAATGTGGGTTGTGTCAATGTTTGTGATCAAAAAATACCTTTTCAACGGTATGCCATGTCCTATAGCCATCTACAAAATCCGTTCTACTAACCCCAACGGGTCGCACCATACTGGAACCATCAAGCCAACAACTAAAAAAGGTTTATAGTCCCTAAAAAGGCCTGTACAATTTGGTGCGTTTATCATGCACTGTTCAAACGAACTGAATTTTACCCAGTGCCTTAAATGTCGAAGTGAGGAATCTACCCAGTGCTCTGAATGTCGAAGTACAGAAATCTGTCCAGTGCCTGAATGTCAAAGTGATGAAACCTGAGTTTTCCCAAAAACTCACCTAAATTTTGAATGTAGAAAATTCTTTTTAGTGGGTGACTATACTGTAAAAAGAGTGTTCATTCAAAAGTTCAACTTTCTAGGGCTTGTAGTTTTGGCTCAGCGACGATGAGTGAGTCAGTCAGGACAAAGCCTTCTTCTTATAAATATAGAAGATTGCCTCGCATAATCTCCTGTTGTGCAATTTACTATTTACATAAACTTCACTGCACTTTACTCAAGTAGGTTATCACACTTACCTCCGACGTGCAGCTAATAAAATATATCCGAGATACTGATTAGTTCTCTACGTACTCTCTGTGTCGATTATACGTTGAAATCGTTAATGAATAGACAAGAGACCTAGTTGTAAAATGAACTTCCATTCACTTCAGGCTGGTTAATGTTGAGACGTACAGAGGACGATTATAAATTTCCAGGTGTTCGTTTTGACTGTTTACGGGGGAACTTTTCCGAAAACCAAACCACGTACACAGAAAAAAGGTGGACTTTGTATGAGGAAGACTAAGACTTGTTCAGAGTTTATTTGTGTCGTGCTCCGGTTAGCAAAGGTTCAGCCTAAAGTAAACTATTCACCTCAATCAGCAAAGTTGCTGATGTGTGTGCGTTGTAAAACAGTGCTTGTTTTTGTGTTTGCTTCTTTCTATCACACAATTATGGACTGTTATTAGAGTCAAAACATTGAATATGTACGTTATAGAGACTCAACCATTTGAGTAAGCTTCTTTGCTGAGTTTTATTTCACTCTAAATCTTTTAGTGTCATGCTTTTTGACGATTTCTTGAATAAAAACATAGTATATTATTAAATAAATCACCTATTTAGCGTTCATACAAACTAAGATGTGAAAACATTGTATATTTTATAATAGCTACTTGTAAAATTTAACAATAGGTCTTTAAAAAATTTAACAATTTAGCAATCGTCGAAATATTGGTTGGTGAAATTTTCCATTCGCTCTGACATCTACAAATTCCTTTTATACATAGAGTACAGTGTTTCCATTCTTTCTCTTTCATTTATTCGAGTTACCCAATTCTAGTCCCTATTCGGTCAGCCAAAAGCTAAAGTGGAATACACATTTTTAGATGAGCCTTGAACACCTTGGGCACTTGTGCGTATTTGAAGGAATTTTGTAAATGGGCCCCTACAAGCTTAAAGGCCAAACTACGAGGGATACTGCAGTTGGTTTAAACTAAAGATATGGCTCTCTAGGCCCAGTACCTTCTCGGTCTATTGGTAAATCCGAGCCTACTAAGATCAAGCTTACGCTTCGTTAGTAGTTTAAAACAAAACAGAAAATACACAACATCGAGAACTCTGTGAGCGAGAGAATTTTGATTGTGGTGTCACACATTGTTTAGTCCATTAAAAGCAACAGTGGTTAGAGTTTAACCAAACCACCAACAAACTGGACAAGTTGTGGTCCCTTGTTCATCTGTCAGTAGAGGTTTAGTTTTGAACACACGAACATGTTTTGTTACAATCTACACACAAAGAAGGTTTTATGCAAAAAGTAACAACAAGTAGGCATTGAACTATTTGAGAGATCTTATAAGAGTTATGCGAGTAGTTTTACCTGACTTGAGACTTTTTTCTGAACCAGTCGTGCTTTTAGAAATTATGGTAGCTCTGGAAATTAAAGAAAACCAACATTTTCAACTCTCACGATACCTGTTCAATGGCTACAACATGAACCATAATATAGCTTCAGAATGGCACACTATGAAGGGAAAAGCTAGCTAACCAAGGTTGTATGACGGTGATACATTGTGGCCTACACTTGACAAGTTAGTTATTCAGTTATTCATTTCTCTCGCCAAAGAAGACACGTCGTAGAAAGGTGCGGTTTGCAGTTTCTTTCTCCCCAACACCTCCTGAGTCATATGACAAAACTTAATATATATGTACATATATTTTTTACGATTTTCTGAAATTTGGTACAAATGTTATTTTTGTAAATTTATAGGTTACGTTCGTTAACCAGGAGGATCGGATCGGCCGTTTTAAAATGGTGGTCATTGAAAGTTTTGTTTTGCCTATAAAATTGAAGTTTTATTATAATTAAATACACAGTTCATCCAGTATAATAGATTTTAACAGATTAATCCATCAAAACAGCTCCCGTGGATCTAGAACTTATCGTTTAAACGTTATTTTAGTTTTATTATTTACTCTAAATTTCTACACTTTGGTATTCAGAGCACTGCGCTGAAATTAATTTTGAAATTGTAAAAATTACTAATAATGTAAAGGTAAAAATATAAACTGTGTCTTATTTAACGAGGTAAAGTTAGGACTACAAAGTCCTCTCTACCACTCAACCTCAGCCTTTACCTAGCGTTAACGTAAAGTCACATTACAAGTGTAAGTGGTGACTGCGGGGTTCGCACCCGTGCCAGTGGAGTGGTCAGCTCCGGAGTCGCGCACGATTCCAATTCACCACGGGTCCGCATAATATTGTATACAAGACATTCGTCTAGTTCCAAATAGTGAAATGAAAACTTGTTCTGTTTAATTTTAAATTCGTTAAGATTCACAGTAGCGCTTGTGGCTACGTGTCGGCTATTTTCCTATCTTGTTTCAATATTATTTTCGGTTTGGCGAATATACCTATTATTGCAAATTTCCGAAAGGGAAATTTTTGATAGATCAACCGAAATGAATAACTTGCTCGTAAATGAATAACATAAAAGTAATACTTGCTTATAAATTGTGTCCTTAACTTGTAACAAGTTTTACCCAACCCATGCAGGGGTTTAACCAGTGAGAGCCGATGTAATTAAGATACGAAGAGCCCAACATTATTTTAGGCACGCACACTGCAAACGCAAGGTCTTGTTTTACGCTCCATATTGCGTAATCATTCTGGGACTCATTCCGAAATATGTGGTTGGAATTTCAATTAAGCTATACAGAGTGTCTCATAAGTAAAGTGCCAGACTCTAAGAAAAGGTTATATGGGTCATAACCCACACCACTTATCGGATTTGACTCAAACTTAGACAGACCATTCATTGAAAAAATTACCAGCATGATCTAACTTATCATTTTAAAACTACCATCCTTTCCGAAGAATTGTGGCAACCGTCTAGCTCTCAATAGGGGGAGATACATTATATTAATGTGAATACACTACAATAGGTATACTGCCAGTCATTGGAATGTTAAGTGGACATCAATAATGCTCGTGTATCTGAATAAAACCACAGTTTTTCACGTTTTTAGGTATCTTGTCTAATTTATATTATAGCTTAGGTAATTTATTATTAAACCACCGTAAGTGTCAACGTTAATGGAAACTGACGTTAATTGTAGTTCATTTTAAAGTTAAGTTTATTGTCTACTATAAAACTATTTCAATCTATAACCGGCACAGAATTGTAGAATTCGCCAATAAAAGAACTAAACAGTTTCTCGGATATATTTTATCAGCTGCACGTAGGAGGTAAGTGTGATAACCTACTTGAGTAAAGTGCAGTGAAGTTTATGTAGGTTGTAAATTGCACAACAGGAGATTATGCGAGGCGATTGCATACAAATGCTGTTTACAGGCAAAAGCGTCTTGGCGGATCAAACTTAGCAATAAACTGTACTTTCTTCAAATTCAATACTAGAAGTAGTCTATGTTTATTCATAGTCCTTCTCATGGGACGAGATGATTATAACAGTTCTTCGCGAGCAGATTAAGTTTAAACCATTCAAAACTCGTCTCAAAACAGTATTCTGAATTTGCAAGCATAGATGAGTTCATGGCATACAATTGCAGGAAGACACTATGATCGGCTGACTGACTAGGGACTTGAGTGGTAACATTCTAACATATGAGAAAGAGCTAGTTAAAAATTCTATGTTTGATCAGAATTTATGTAAGAATTAACGGAAAAATGTAGACGAACGAACAGTTAAAGATTACGATACTTTTACTGTAAATGTTCATGCAATAAACTGTGTATTGATTTATTAGTCCTACTTGGGTTATTGGACTTGAATAGCAAAGCCAAATTGGGCATTTTTATATTTATCTTAATAACCAAAGAAAGCATTGAAAAGGTGAATGGGCGGTTTATTTCGTTAGCATTTTTCCTTTCAGCTGTCTAATGGTACTTCAACTAAAAATAGCTCCAATTGTTGGAAATTAGGTTTCCTTTCAACCGTAAGCCCTTCAACCTTTGATTGATCGAGTTGTGGCAGCATCAATAGCGTGCCTGTGTGATTTGTAGACGTCTCGTGTTCAATTCCCGGCCGTAAAAATACTGTCAACATGATCAAGATTTTCGGAGTTCGGAAGTCACGTTGCTTCAAACTATAGACAAAAGTCAATATCCTTTTATACGTCTCCTTATATAAAAGAATATATAAAAAACATTAAAAGTGTGATTTCCCTCTTCGATAACGGCTGTTCATAGAAGTGGTACAGGGAAGCAAAACAGTGTTATCTGTCAAGGTCACACTCATCTTATCAATCTTATCACTTGTGAAACTGTCAGCAGACGAGGTGGCCGAGTGGTTAAGGCGTTGGACTGTTAATCCAATGGGCTCTGCCCGCGTGGGTTCGAATCCCATCCTCGTCGTATATTTTGCCAATTTTACACAACCATGTAGTTTTGCAACTATATAAGAATATGTTCTACTGGTTGAGCTAGCATGCCACCTGCGTTCACTTTTATTCGAAAAACTATACAAAACAGAACATAAACGTTAAAGGAACGTGTAAATTTTACTAGCCTTAAACTTATTTGAGTTAAACGTATAAGTTTAATATCAAGTGCGTTATTTTCAGATGTGGTAAATTACGAAATAATAACAATAGACTGTGATCTTGATTTATTAAATCTTCAAAGAATCCGAAGTTGATGTTGACAGAGTGCGAGCTAAGCTCAGTTAACAAGAGTCCCTTTTAAAATTAACTTCTATGTGTAAATTCAATATTACTATTCGACAATACACACCATTAAAGTAAGCCTAATATCAACTGCGTTATTTTCAGATGTGTAAAAACAGCCATTTCTCACTTGAGTGCTTTGCCGGCTACAAATTGGGTGTCACTGAAAGTTAATGAGATGCTTTAATATTCCCGTAAGCACACCATTAAAGTTGAGCATCAGCGCTGTTCTTCCTTGCCTGGGTTCTTTCCATTGTTTATTATTTTATAACCCAGATTATGGCAATGTTTAAATACCACGTTGTTCTCATTCTGACGGACAATTTTGTGACCTCCTGAACGTATTTGTTCTGGTTTGCTTATTCGAGATCAATGAACTATCGAGAGCAAGGAAAATTAATCTATATTAATAAAAGGCTTTGTCCTGACTGACTGACTGATTCACTCACCATCGCTGAGCCGAAACTACAAAACCTACTTTTAGTAGAAACCTGTAATTTTGTGTGAACACTCCTTTTACACCATAAACACCCACTAAGAAAGGATTTATCTACATTCAAAACATTCTACATTGTAAATTTTGCTCTAGATTCGGTTTATGTGCAAATAAAAGTACGGTACGACTGTATATTATTAGTTAGTGTGTTAATAAGCCACCGGATAGAGCACAAGCCGCCTCTAACCGGGATAGGGAATTTAACATGGACAAATTTGCAAACGATGTTTTAAGTGGATTTGCGTGCCAAAATGGAAAAATTGTTTCGATAAAAGCACAGAGCCTTCAATGCTGCGGCATATTGAAGCAAAACTTAACACTTTCTTGCATAACGAAATATTTATTGAGATTATTCGATTTCTATGTTCTTATGAAAAAGGTTTAATACACGTAATTAATAGTTGTTTGATGAAAGTACAATGTTTAGAGCCCAAATGAAGCCCCCTAAATAGCTTAATGTTTTACTGAAACAGATTTTGATTTAAGTACGTTAACCGGTCAAAAACACCGTTTGCAGTTTTTACTCCGGGTTATAAACGGTGCCCAGAGTGGGTCCCGCGGCCGCTCCATCCGGCGGCCTCTTATAGTAAACTACATGGTCATTATATTTGCCAGCCTCCCCGTATGGAGGAAAATGGATAACCAATGTTATATACCAAACCCATAAAATGGTGAACTGACAGTGAATTTACCAAACAACACTAACATTACATTTGTTTGGGAGATAATAGTAAATTTAATCACGAAAATTTGAATCCCATGGCGAAGCATGGGTACTGTCAGCTAGTTTATTGTATAAAACTTTTTCCTCGAGAAAATGGGTTAATGCTGACACCTCCCACATTTTGTGTTGTATGTTGAAAAGTAATTTACTTATTTTATTTTAGGAGTTCAAATCTAAGTTAGAAATATAAGGCATAATTTCTATAGCAACTTCACCCTATCACAAATTAAAAAAGATCAAATTAACAATTGAACGTATAATTTCTATGGCAACTCGAGAGAAATTTAATAATACCTGTAGCAATTCTCAACCGGCTGCGGTCTTACCCCCCCCAAAAAATACCCTATATTAGGTCCCTTGGTCACATGTTTTCTTCCTGCTCGAATATACCAGTAGCACCCTGTTAGGTCCCTTTTTTGGTGGGTTCAGGTTTTCTTCCTGCTCGAGTACATCGGTAACACTCTGTTAGGTCCCTGTGGGTTCACGTTTTCTTCCTCGAGTATATCGGTAACACCCTGTTAGGTCCCTTTGGTGGGTTCACGTTTCTCTGCTCGAGATATCGGTAACACACTGTTAGGTCCCTTTTGGTGGGTTCACGTTTTCTTCCTGCTCGAGTATATCGGTAACACCCTGTTAGGTCCCTTGGTGGTTCACGTTTTCTTCCTGCTCGAGTATATCAGGTCACCAGTTAGGTCCCTTTTGGTGGGGTTCACGTTTTCTTCCTGCTCGAGTATATCGGTAACACCCTGTTAGGTCCCTTTTTTGGTGGGGTTCACGTTTTCTTCCTGCTCGAGTATACCGGTAACACCTGTTAGGTCCCTTGGTGGGTTCACGTTTTCTTCCTGCTCGAGTATATCGGTAACACCTGTTAGGTCCCTTTTGGTGGGTTCACGTTTTCTTCCTGCTCGAGTATACCGGTAACACCCTGTTAGGTCCCTTTTTGGTGGGGTTCACGTTTTCTTCCTGCTCGAGTATACCGGTAACACCCTGTTAGGTCCCCTTTTGTGGGTTCACGTTTTCTTCCTGCTCGAGTATATCGGTAACACTCTGTTAGGTCCCTTTTGGTGGGATTCACGTTTTCTTCCTGCTGAGTATATCGGTAACACCTGTTAGGTCCTTTTTTTGGTTTATTTTCTTCCTGCTCGAGTATATTACACCTGTTAGTCCCTTTTTGGTGGGGTTCACGTTTTCTTCCTGCTCGAGTATACCGGTAACACCCTGTTAGGTCCCTTTTTTGGTGGGGTTCACGTTTTCTTCCTGCTCGAGTATATCGGTACCACCAGCTGTTGGGTCCCTTTTTGGTGGGATTCACTTTTCTTCCTGCTCGAATATACCGGTAACACCCTGTTAGGTCCCTTGGTGGGTTTCACGCCTTTCTTCCTGCTCGAGCATATCGGTAACCAGCTGTTAGGTCCCTTTTTTGGTGGATTTCACGTTTTCTTCCTGCTCGAATATACCGGTAACACCCTGTTAGGTCCCTTTTGGTGGGGTTTACGTTTTCTTCCTGCTCGAGATATACCGGTAACACCCTGTTAGGTCCCTTTTTGGTGGATTTTGGTTTTCTTCTGCTCGAATATAATGTAACACCCTGTTAGGTCCCGGTTTCACTGCTCTAGTATACACCCTATTAGGTCCCGATGATTGCTACCGGGTAGCTCCCCTTCCCACGGGAGAGGTGTGTTACAGGTTTTTACACCTCTATAAAAAACAAAAAGCCTAATTTTTAACTCCGCTAAGCCGGTGGCAAGCCCGGGACTCGGCAACGAGGAGGAGGAGTCGGAGGAGTATCAACCTCGATAAAAAACCGGAGGTCATCTGGCCCGGATGGCAGTATCTCTGTAAGGGCCCCTTGTCAGGGTGACGATAAAGTTCTCAACTGTGGATCAGTATCAAGACACTAGTAAGTAAATTTGTTATCTTATTTTATATTTATAGCTGTAATAGTTGACATACCTGTTCTTCGCACTGTTCTGTTCAATGTAATAGTGTAGCGATGAAGTTTAATGTTACGTTTGCCTGTTAGCTACGCCAACTGAAATAATGAATTTATTCCATGTTAGATAACAAATACAATACAATGAACATGATTGCAAATTTCTGTAGACAAACATCCAGTAAGAGTCAACAGGAACAAAGCCCAGGCCGACATGCAGCTAAGTGCTATATGGTATATTCCTGTGGTTCTGGCGTCACACTGAGCCAAGCCGTTGGTCTATTCCATTGCTCGTTGGGCTATTAATTAATGACCCAATCTGGGGAACAGTCGGCCCTAGTTTGTAACAAGACAAAACCTTATCATCCATCAAAACATTCATCACACTCACCATCATTCCATATTCACCTTAAAATACCCTCTGAGAGTGGTCGGTGTCTCACAGCATAGCAAAGTAAAGCAACGCTACAGCGCCGCTGGCATGAGTGAATAGAGAATTTCCTCTGCAATTCATTACTCTAATTCGATCTGTTTACAGCCTCGCTTCGACATTCGGTCGTTCTGCGCGAAGGTTATCAAACCAAACACTGTTCAACTTCGCTTTCATTGGTACAAAGCATGGAGAAAAAGGAGTCTACATGATTTATGAGTTATAAACCATCTGATATGAAGATAATAGCGGCTGTAAACCGGCAACATAAAGCCTAACAGAACACATTGTCATGTGACATTCAACGATACTTTTCCTGACGTAAAGCTGAGAGTTGTAACAGAAGTGGACAATTGTCCTCAAGAGAAATGAAAAGTATAATTATACTTGGTTCGTAGAGTATATAGGTATAATATAAAGCCTTTAATCGGATGTTGTACGACAAACCTTTAGAGAAATTGGAGGGGTACAACAATTTATAGCGAAACAAATCAACGAGTTGGCATGTACGTTTTGGTGGAAAACACTACACATTCGGTTTCACAGTTAGTGAATAGACCTTTGCAAATAGTTGAGTTAAGACTACAAAACCATTTCCTCCTTTGAGCGGGAAATCGCCTGTCAAGACCAGGAGAACGAACAAATAAAAGAAAACAAAGAAGACGCCCATCTCGAAGTTCCGAGGCTCTGACCAAACAAATGGACCTCTAGAGCCTTTCAAGTCCCGCCAAACTTTTGACATGTTAGGCGTATATAACTTCGAGTTGTTCTCGGGGGTACTTTGGAGCTCTTAACTTCTCTAAAGAGTATAAATTTTGGAATCCATCATAAGAAATGTTTGCTTTGCAAAATGTGGTTACAATTAATGTACGCCTAGTTGAAATGACGGACTGAGCATCTTAAAGTGCCGCTTTGATATGTCAAACATTCTTAGACCTATTGTTCTTTTTCATAAATGAATTATTATTACGTTACACGTATCATTTACGGTAGTAAGCCTGAACAAATATTTTAAAAAACTATTTAACAGAAAACCTATAGAACAAAAGGAAGGGTAGCAGCGCAGAGTTAGATCGAATACCGCGTATTGCAGGTGTTATAACACAGATAACCTAGGGATGGTTACACTCACAAACCCCATTTGTTAACTGTGATCCATGCAAACAGTAGTTTTACTCTTTAACCGTTGGTACAAAATGTCATAAGAACAAAAAATCGAGATTTGTATTTCTGTCCCTTATTGCTAGTAGAAATTTGAGTTCAATCAATGATTTTCTTGCAATTCGAGATATTTAGCAGTGACCACAAACGTCCTGTTGGATAAAGTGGGGATCCAGTTTGGAAAACTTTACAAATTCGAGGTTTTGTTACAGTCTGGAATATCTTCATACTAGTAGTTTTAAAATAAATCGGTCCGTAGATACGATCGACCATAAGCCAACAGACAAAACTCCAGTCGGTTTAAAGGGTCATCCTTTGATTTAACTCGAGTTAAATCAGAGACTTTACCTTCGCTCGGTTAACATGTAAACCCACCAAACGTATCGTTATCTTAAGTTGATCAACTGAGAAAGAACTATTATATTTTCTTGAAAGGTTTCAGAAAAGAACTGTTAAAGGGTAAGTTAAAACTTAAAACTAAGTTCAAAAAGTCAATACTTTGACAACTTCAAGGTTCGCTGATTACCTTTACAAATGAATGAATGGAGTTCATTGATTGCAAAGACAAGGTTGAACAAAGGATTGTATTGAATGTTGTAAAGCACTTTGTTACAGTTTGGAATCAGTGTCTTGTGAATGTTTATTGTGAGATCGTCCCTTGTGCAACAGCGCAAGTCATCTTTTGTATTCTTCCTCATTGCTTATGATTGAAAAAGGGACAAAGATTTCAAAATCAAAGTGTATTGTTTAATATTTTCCATTTGATTAAAACCATATGTATTTCACTTTCAACAGTTTAAGCAGATAACAGCCACAAAAGGGTCTGTAGAATGTTCCCTTTGTTCAAGTATATTACAAAGCATATTGCAATTACATTGTGAGCAACACTGTTTTGTTTGTTTCAATTGTAACTATATAATTGAATTTATTAGATAACATCTTCGTTTATAGGTTGCTTGTAGGGTTTAAAAACTAGTTCAAAATAGCTTAAGCAAAAATAGGAACATGTTTAAAACTGATCACTTCAAAATTGAAGGAGTAAAGGCCATTCAGAAAGAGTGAAATTTCGCAATGTCTCATTAAAGAGTGGCTAAATTTCACTCTTTTGGGAGTGGTTTTCACTCTTTCATATTTAGAGTGATACTTTTTTTATGAAATGGGGAAATGTTTCGGCAAATTTGTGTAAGGCAAGATAAGTGGTTTGTTGACTATGAAACACCACTTTCACTATTAGGCATACACCCCAAAGCGTAGAGCGTAGAGTTTTGATTATTTTTTTAAATCAGCTAGAAATAAAACACTGCTATAGTTTACATTAAGATTTGACTTTTGGCCTAGACTGTTGGAAGCTAAAAGTTTCTAGTCGTACATTTGGTTAATTGTTTCAAACTCTGAATGACAAGGTTAGACGAAAACTAAGTGTGATAGTGGTAGGAAAACTTGCTGCAGAACATTATTACAAACCCATGTTGTGTATTGTTGTAAAAAGTACAAAGGAAACGGAAAACTTTGAAAACGAATTGGTGTCTAAAATTCGTCTTGATTTCCCGACGGCTTGTGACATTCAATCGAGTTTGGCCTTTAAGGAAACATTAAATACATCTATTACAGTATGCCCTGTATACAACTCTATCCATTCCTGACCACTGAATGTTATCACATACTCGTACACTTTGTTTGAGATTATACGAAATCCTTTGACGCAGAAGGGCTTATTTAAACGCACATCTTTAATTGCGTGATTTTAATGGTCTTAACTCTGCATTGTACTCTTACTCATAAAATTAGTATAGTTTTCATCGTTAACCTTATACGTAAACAGTAGCTTTGTCCAACTTGGTCCATAACTTATGAAAGCTGACAGTTTTTTACAGATTCCCAATAGTTTTACTAAAAGTAATGTTACAGTTACCTTGGTTGAGGGCCTGTAGATCCTACGGTGCAGGTTGTAGTCTATACACGTGTTTCGCAGCGCTTGTGCTGCATCATCAGTAGACATACTAAGTCACTATTGACACTAAAATTGAACATTAAAAGTAATGTTTAAACGGAACGAGTCTTAGCATGTATTCTGTGAACACGAAAATATTATTGCGTTGTACGTTGCATTTAATTTTGTGAATGAATAATTCATAATTCAGACACTGAATAGGAAAGGACAAGGTTGACCATAACGTAAAGTGTTCAATGAATAACCTCGACATCATCTCGTTATATTTATAGCCGTGGTCGGAACTCAGTCAACTTTACCTTATCTGCTAAACATACATACATTGTAAACTTTCAATTGTCTAACGTTTACAGCTGTTATTTCAGATTGAACAGCTGTAAATAGTAGAATATTTACAAAGGTAATTCCATTCGAAATGTGAACAATGGTTGCTGTGACGCTAGGATATTACTGTAAATTTCATAGAATAATCGGAATGGAACATCTTACAAACGCTGAAGTTTTGTTGTTAAAAGCTTAAACATTTACTTTGACACTGTACTTGGAAGATGCAAAGTTTTGCCAACAGGAAGTAACGAGTGAAATATCAACTTTGAATAGTTCAACAGTTTCCTTCTTACGAGTTTCAAGTTGGATTTCCTCACTTTGAATCAAGCAAATGGAAAAATAGTCTTAACTGAACTTTAATCACAGTTTTAAAGACACAATACACTAATCCACTATAATTGTGATGTTTGTGAATAGTATCTAAGGGATCTATGGGGAAAATAACACTTTGCTTTCATTTTTTGTATGCGGGCAATACATTTTGTAAAAATATGGCAAATATCACATTTAAGAATGTTTTCTTCCGGAAGGAACTAACATTAGCTGTCAATATTGTTGTGTAAACATATGTTTACACAACATCCTCCCTTAAGATGGAACATCTTCCTAAGGACTGTCTCGGTATCTTAAAGGTTTCCGTGTTGTTCTTGGTTGCCTTGTGTGCCGTAACTGGCTGTCTTCAGGGACCTTTCACAGTTGTTGTTGGTCAAGTCTTTAAGATAAGGAGCTGGAATGAGATGGAAACGGTTCCTGCGTATCACATGCTTTTCTGTGTCTATTAAGTAAGAACGGGAATCAAGGTGTAAGATACCGAGACAGTCCTTAGGAAGATGTTCCATCTTAAGGGAGGATGTTGTGTAAACATATGTTTTAATTTACGTATGTTTAATAATGATATAGTTTGTTGATGTTGTTGTGAAAATAGTGGTTAATAAAAACAAGTTCATTCTTTTCCATCAAAGTCTAACTTAATTAAATAGTATAGAATAAAACAAATATAGATACTTGCTCTTTAAACTTATTTAGTAGTTCGTCAATTTGGTTTACTCGTAGCTACATATCCAATTAACTGGATGATTGGGTTTTCAAGTTTTATATACAAACCGTAATTATAAAATCAGTGTGTCTTGAAAATGTAAATCGTCATAAGACACAAGTACTAACAGTGTCCGTAATGATAATGTAGATTAGCTTCAAGGTTGGTTTACACAGTATACATTTCACCCTACTTGAACAAGATATTATTCATCCCTTTCTTCAAGCCACTTTGTGTTTCACCTGAATATATATTCACTGTTGTATAATGGATATGCTGTTTATGCAAATCTTGGAGCTTATGAAAGCTGAGGTTACTTACATTACACTTAATGAAGCTTAATGTTGGATTCTGTGGAGTTGTAACCACAATAAAAGCGTGCTTTATGAATTATTACAATACATTTAACGTAAGAGAAAGCCTGTTTCTCCTTAAAACAAAGTAGAGATAAAGAGGTGTACATTAGTAAAATATATAACTATACTTTCACTTAAGGAATGTGAAACAAAACAGTTGAGCTTTAAAACTTGTTAATATTAAAAAAGGTTCGAATAAGGTTAACACATTCTATTTAAACCGGTTAAGAGTTGATACCACACTTAGACTATTATTTAATTATGTAGGCTACAAAATATAAGTAATATCGGCGCAAATATATCATAGACATTCCGGTTTAGAAGCTGCTAAATCGAAAATTTAGATACGAATACTTAGCAAAATTCGTTTAGTGGTTCAATTAGTACTTTTGGCTTTAAACGGCACTTAATAAAGTATTAACCCTTTCTCTCGTGATTTAAAAGATTTATCATCCAGAGCCATATCAAGATTTCAAGATTAAAAATTTAGCTAAATTAACTTACAATACATAATGAATAGGAAAATAGTATTGTACTTTTAAGAAAATCAAGAACATAGAACAGTTTGTCGCTGAAATGAAACAATGATATACAACACATCTCTAGTTCTTATCTTGCCAGTGTATAACTTATCTCTTGGAGTAAAACAGCTTTGAAGAAGGATGGAAAGGGAAAACTCGTCAAGAAGAAGCCAACAAGAGATATGTCAAGCACAAGTGGGAATATTGCCGTCATTCCGAGAGATATTGTTGGCACTCTGTATCTCAGATGGCATTCATTCTCAAGATATTTGCAATGTAGCTTATCTAATGCTAGATATATATGTATTCCCGAGGCCAAACACAATTGGTTTTAGCAACTTTGGGGTTGAATTTGAAATTATTATTCATTATTTATTACAAAATATACATTAATGCGTTGGAACCAATAGTGGAACCATTTAACAAACAGTTTTAAGTGACTCCTAACCAGCTTGCTTATTATAACGTAGTAATTGAAATTTGGTGAAAAGACCCTCCGAAAGGGGGGGTCTGGTGGTCCGATTTTGCTAGTGAACTTGACCGAAGTATTTACAAAAGGAACATTTGTACCAAATTTAGTGAAAATCTGACAGTAAATGCTACATGTTAAGATGATACACATATATTCATGCATACATACAGGGTAAGTTTTAAATGTACCCTTCCCCACCTTAACTTTGGAAAAAAAATATTTTAAAACCCTTTGGGGAATGTTTTTATAGAATTCTGAAGTTAGTTTTGACGTACTTTGTGTCACCCACCACACAAAATCCGGAAGGGAGGGCCACCTAAACTTTTAAAATACAAACTCCATCTAATAAATTCTGGGTGCAAGCTGTTAAAAGACGACTATGGAATATTTAACGCTGCAGGAGTGGATCTGGGTTATACAGACGATAAATATTGAACACAGATAAACCATGATTCCAGCTGATGCTGACTTACCCTCTGATCACGTGATGTTGAGTTTGCTTTCCTTAATCCTGGGCAAACTCCTAGCTTATAGTTGAGTATTTAACACACCTTCAGTTGAAATAAACACGTAGTATCGAAAATTGTATTACTTATACAAATAACATGCGCAACCTATACCTGTAAACTACATAGAAACATGAAATATTGTCCAGCAACAACTCGCCGATATCTATTAGGTAGACTAACCACTCGTGCTACTCGACACAAACTTAATGATTACATAATTATATTGCATTTATAACCATTTCAGCTTAATTTATTGAACTCAAACAACGTGTGTAGCTGACAGTCTGTCTGTACCAATACCAATTAGTTCTGATCGCCTTGAGGTATTTGCAGCAACATGTTTGTGTAAATACTCGTACATTGGTTCGTGATGTATTTATTTACTTTACCAACGGCAGATCGGGGTTATTTTTATCTTATCTCAAGGTTTTCAGTTATAATTATGAAAACAAATAAATAGATGAATTATGAAGAACCTATACGATACAAAATGTACAACAAAAGCGGGTTGGATAACTTAAAACTCACGGCTTGAAAGCCGTGCTGGATATTGGTATTCTGATCTATGACGGCTCTTTTGATCAAACTCGTACATATCTTGCAGAAGAATGTATTGAGAACCCTTACGAAAGCGTTGGACGTCTTTCTACCTTACAAAGTCCTAACATTCTTCGATATCGTATGGACGTGTATGTTTCGCTGGCTCGAAGATCCACCCGAAGGATGCTGACTACAACACAAGATTTCAACATCCCAGTTCATCACAAAAGAACATATCACTAAATCACTATTTGAGATTCCGACCACTCTCATGAGGGTATTTTAAGGCAAATATGTGGTGAAGGATGAGTGTGATGAGTGGTAGTAATGGGTTATGAGGTGTAGTCTTACAAACTAAGGCCTATTCTTGCTTAGAATGGGTCATTAATTAATAAACCCAATGACCAATGAAAATAGAAGGACCAACGGCTTAACGTGACTTCCGAACCACGTAGGTGATGGTATGATATGTCTAAACGATGGTGGGAGTTGATGCGGGTATCATCAGATGATCACTGAGACTATCTGAGCCGCTTTAGACCTATATCATCCTCAAAACCTGACCTCCAAGAAGCTGGATTACAGGACCACGCCACGAGTCCCAGTCAGGCATCGGGCTTGAGTACTTAAGTGTAATGACTCAGACGATTAACCTAGGTTAACTGAAATTTTCTCAAATGCCGTCAGCGATTTCGATATTTACCACGATAATGAACGATCTGAGTGTTGCTACAGTCAAAGTAGCGTTGAAACCCATGTAAAGAGCTGACTACACAATTAGTTAATTAGGTGATTTGCTGTCTCATGTTTGATAGAGCCAATTAGTGAATTCACCTTTGGCTGTTGCGAGAGCTGCAAATTGTAACACACAAGAACTCATGATGCGAGCATATTGACTTTGTGCGTCATTAATTAACAAAAGTGGTTTTAAGTCATTCCTGGAAAGTACTTTTGATTAGTGCTGGCATTTTGACCAAAGTCCTGCTCTTTGTTTACTAATGTTTTTTGTTATGATTTAGGTCACTTTTGACCTGAAGATGGAGTCAGATTCCAGATCCCGAAACGTCGTGTACGTTTGTTCACTCAAAAACTACGGAAAACGTCCGTAAAAAAGTTTTACCCCCAGAAATTCCTGCTATCAGTTCACGTACTCGTTTTCCGCACATTCACAAGTGAAAAATATAACTTGATAATTCAAACTTCCCTGTGATAAACAACAAATTAACTACACACACCAAAATTGTCTTTCGAAAGTGTATTTTGGGCTACGAATCAAACACGGTATTGTGGGTGTTCTTTAACCAAAAATCAATTTTTATATTATACATGATTTCAAACTAATGAAGTTTTTTCTTTAGTTCACACTGAATACATCACTTATTATTTGCAGAATAATATTAATCTTAATTCATGGTTGGACCCAGTAGGACCACGTGACTGGACGGTATTGGGACAAGTGGTTAATTCGCTGTGAACCCGACACCCGACACGCAGCTGAGTGGACTGCGAGGGTTAACTTGAGGAGCAGAAAGCAAATACGCCTGGTAGAGAGGAGTTTGAACCCGCAACCTCAAACTTCGGAGTCCAGTGACCTAGCCAAGAGATTACCTGGACCCGAATATTGATTATGATCAGATACAGAATGCATAATGCCTAGCTTTATTCCCAGCTTAACCCCAGAGGTTTTCTTTTATAATTATTCAACCCATAAAACTGAATTGTATTTGATTTATTTCACCAATAAACTAGGAGGTATACGTGTGTGTTAATAGTTGAAAAGCAAACCCATAGAACCTTCTTGGAAATGTAAGGAAACATGCAGATTGGGTTTCCATTCAGCAGTAAGGGAGCGGTATCGAAACAAGAAAGTTATAAACAAGTCA
Source organism: Matsumurasca onukii (assembly GCA_018831715.1). Taxonomy (NCBI): domain Eukaryota; kingdom Metazoa; phylum Arthropoda; class Insecta; order Hemiptera; family Cicadellidae; genus Matsumurasca; species Matsumurasca onukii. The sequence continues at coordinate 54,674,271 of CM032058.1, read as the reverse complement.
CCAAACCGCAGTAAAACTGGTAATAAAACCCGCACTGGTTTATTGAACACGTGTAGAGAAAATAACATTGTAAAGCCCAAGTAAGATGTGATCAACAATAATAGCATTAATTAGAACATTTACACTTTTGCTGTACTGACATCGATTTTAGATGTCACAAACAACAATAGAACAAACCCATTAAAATCGTGTAAAAGGAGACAGGACAATAATTCAAACAAAACTCCCTTAATATGAAAACTCAACCTCCTAGCTGGGTGACGGCTGAAATTATGTACTCGTAAACTCAGCACATCAAATGACAGTCAGTTAAAATATATTTTGGGGTAACTGGGGTGGTTTCTTCCTACTCTTCAATATTAGAAGTAATTTGTATAAACGCTAAATAGCTAATTTATTACTAAAGAAATGAGAAGACAAAATGTGTGAACCGGACTCGAACGCGAATCTCTCACTTGCCTGGTGATTATGCTAACCATTACACCATCTGGATATATAATATAATTTGGTATATGAGTAAGAATTTCTATCGAAAAGGTTACTAGCACGATCTAACTTTCCATTTCATTGTTGTATTTTACGAGTTACTGTTATTATACCTTAGATACTTTATACTTAACTTTGAGACACCGACCACTCTTAGAGGCTGTTTTAAGATGAATGATGGTGAGTGTGATGAGGTTTTTTGATAGTGAATAAAAAATAAGGTGTATAACAAAATATCAAACATTATTTTTCTTTGTCAAGTTTATTTCCTATCTAATTATCTTTTGATACCAATCCATCATGCAAATATATCGAGGAGCAAGATAGTGTTAACGGAAACTCTAGCTGAAAACAGGCAATTTCACTGGTTTTATCTTGTAGTATTAATATAATAGTTTAGTAAGTAACCAAGCTGAAGTCCAAGACTCAAAGACACAAAGAGGATTTGGTTTGTTGTTGAAGCAATCTGTAAGAACAACTCTCCCTGGAGCTTGTTAGTAGTCTCGTCATGATTGCCAACTTAACCCAATATCTTCCACATCTTTCATTCTTGGCCGCGTCGAAAATAACCCAACCATTAAAATAAGTCTCTTAGGTATGCCAGCTGTGCTTGTTCTGAAGTGGAAGCGACAGTTTAAGCAGAATGTGTTATTGATATGTTGTTTTTTAACTGCTAAAAGCTAAGATTATTTTAGCAATTTCCTCGGGAAATGAGATATTCATGCCGTCAGCATGGTAAGATCTAGACCCAGGACCATGAAATGAGCACCGATCCTGACTCCTAAAGTATGTTTTGAGCATTTTCAAAGCTTTATATGCAAAATAATACATGAGTACTCTCTAGAGGTAGCATTGTTGTCAAATGTTGTACAAATGTTTGTTTTCAAATTTGCATTTTGTAAATATCTCGGTCAAGTTCGTTAGCCACCAAAATCGGACTACCGGAAGTACCCTTTGGGGGAGTTTTTATCAACAAAATCGTTTTAGTGGTTTAAAAACCGTACATTTTATCTGATTTTCATGAAATTTGAAATAAATATGCATTTTGATAGTATCCATCAATATACCAAAAATTATGAACGTGGAGTCGTTCGTTTTTTGGTGGCCAAAAAAGTGATTTCTCGCTCTTACAGCGTTATAAGTAGTCCAATTCAAATGAAATTTGAAACAAATATTCCATTCCTGATACGTAGTAAAGCGTGCAGTGAAAGGCCACGCAAGTCTGTGTGAGCGTAGCGAACAGCCTCGTAATTTACCCGTGATTATAAAGAATGCGAAGTTAAGGCCAACGGCCGAAGCGAGGCTGTGAGCGTAGCGAATTTCAAATGTTCATTTTTACTACCTTAGAAATGTATTCAGTTTCACTTTACTGAAGTGGAATGTATTGACGCTATTATTACGCACACTTGTGAAGATATGAGAGAAACATAAAACTAGATGCCGAGAAATACAGCGACATCAAATTGTCGATGTAACGACTTGAGTTATGACTCCTTACCAACCCAGTTTAACGCATCTTTAAACCTAATTGTTCTCTCGAATATTGCTTTCAATTGTTTCTATGTGCTCACTGTGTTTAAGTGCTATTCTAGGTTCTAGTTTCAATTGTCAAGTGGAAACTTAGCTATTCATGCTGCCAGCTATGTCCAGTAACATTTTTTTTATTTCGACTTAATTTAGCCGTAATCCGCCATTTTGTAAATTTTTTAAAATAATTTATAATTCAAAAACTCTTTGAGATATGTTTTTACAACTTAGATTAAGCCTTAATTGTTTTTCTAATAACATCTTCCAAACATATTTTTTACTGACTTATCAATTTTCAAAATGGCGGCTATTTAAAAGGTTTAAAGTCAAAAGTCCAACCATTGAAAATAAGTAGTCTCTTAAGTATTATTAGTTAGTATCTAAGGTATTAACGACAGTTATGATCCCTTACCAACGCAGTTTAACGCACCTTTAAACCTAAATGTATTGTTCTCTCGAATATTGCTTTCAATTGTTTCTAAGTGCTCACTGTGTTTTAAATTCTTTTTTCTAGGATTCCTTTTGACCTTAAAATTTTGAAAAGGCCATCTTGAAATTTAATAAGTTTGATACAAAATATTTGTGGACAATTTATTTAGGAAAACAATAAAGGTTAATTCAAGTTTCCCAAAATATCTAAAAAATTTTAAATTATTAGTTATTTTGAAAATTTACAAAATGGTGGATTATGGCTTAACTAAGCCGAAATAAAGAAAAATGTTACAAGTAAATTTGCTATTTAATTTTCTATGTAGAATTTGGTTCTGCAAAGCGCGCTACACATTTTTGTGAAACCCTGTATAAAATAGTTTATCAATCTATCTAAACGCTAATTAAACTCAAATATAATGTTATGAGGAATCTTTAAAGAACATGGTCTCACGAGAATAATGTAACAGTGAGATTTTCAGTTTGACGTTCAGTTCTTAATATACCTTTCCAAGACATCACAAAATCAAACAATAAAAAACTGCTGAAAGTTACGAAGGGTAACAAAGCCCAATTTAAAAGAGACACCACATCGTTTCTATTGACTGGGACTCGTGGCGTGGTCTTGTAATCCAGCTTCATAGAGGCCAGGTTTTGAGGATGATAAAGGTCTAAAGCGGCTCAGATAGTCTCAGAGATCATCTCGTGATACCCGCATCAACTCCACCATCGTTTAGACATATCAGACCATCACCTGCGTGGTTCGGAAATCACGTTAAGCCGTTGGTCCTTGTATTTTCATTGGTCATTGGGCTATTAATTAATGACCCATTCTAAGGAAGAGTCGGCCTTAGTTTGTAACACTACCCTCATAACTCATTACTACCACTCATCAACTCATCCTTCACCACTCACTACATACCCTCATCCATCTTAAATAGTGATTTAGTTTGTTCTTAAAAAACCCTCTAAGAGGGTAGTATGGCTCATCTCAAATAGTGATACTGATCTGATGGCTCTCAAATAGGATATGGTATCTATGGAATCAGTAGTAAGCAAAAGAATAAAGGTGAAAGAGAAAAAATGATATTTAATATAATCTCTGTTTTTAGTAGGTGCTAAACTTCAAGTCTGTGATTCCCACAAGTTTGATTGAAATACGACAGTTTTCAGAACTTGCAGACAAATCGAGTTGAGCTAAATCTCAAGTGATTCATTTCAAACTTTGACAGATCCTGAAGAACTTTCTCTGCAGAAGTTTGATCCACCATTGTTTTAACTTTCACTTCAATATATTCTGGCTGCTCTAGATTATATTGAAAACCGTTTTATGTGACAGGTACAAATAACAGTAGTTTTGCTATTAAACCCATATAACGGCCAAAACCATGGTGCGTTCCGTTAGAGGAGGCCATGGAAGTCAAGCCTCCCTAATGCTCTCGGCAAACCGAAAAAAGGTATAATTCAGAGTAATGAAAATTAAAAGTAGTTTAAGAGCTCAGTCTTATTGGAAATTATATAATTTTAAAAAGTCTGACGTGCCCCTGAAGATAAACAGCACATTGAGTTGGAAGGACCTTAGGCAAATACGAATATATTATTGTAATATGTGCGGTTTGTTTAAAATTTATAATACTTATGTGAACAAGAACCAAATGTTTGATGAAGTTGGTTAGAAAGAGAGAGTTACTAAAAGGAGAAGAGTAGCGTGGACTAATGAAAAACGCGTGGTCTGACTGGGCCTTCATTTGAATTATAATAAATGTGTTATATTAGAGGCAGTTCCATCCAGATGCGATTAGAAATGATTCGAAGTTATTGCTTTGTCAGATAAGGCAACGTAAGACGTAGGTCTCAGGCAAACGAAAGCAAAGATCATTTAAAGTAAAATTTACGTTTATTTGCACATGGGGTTGTTTGGAATGTTTGAAGACATTTAATAGCATGTCAGTACTTCCAAAACTTTCTCCTCGTCGATAAGTAGAATATTTTAAGTTAAAGTGATCTCTTTGAGTCGCGGTTGGCGGGATTAAGCTTTAATTTGAACTCTTTACAGTGCCGCCATGTACAACCTGTCATAACAACCTTTACGATACTGTTGATTTTTCATACACCTACAGAAACGTGTTCCTCTGTCCCTACAATGCGACGAAGTATGAGTAGTATGAAAAGTCAATGACGATACCTTCAACAAGATGTCGCCTAGCATAGTCATCTGGTTGAATTAAATCTCAAAAGCATTTATTATTACTTTTAGTCCTTTTATACTTTACAAACGCTCAAATATATTTTTGGTTTATTAGGGTGTATCCATGCATCTTAAACACCCTGCATTATTTTAACTATCAACGTAGGAATATACTTTTCCGGGAGTTCTAAAGATAGAAACCATTTTGCTAATGGAAGTGAATTGCAGCAATAAACTAGCGACATAAAACCAAGGAAACAACATCTTCTGTGATGAAGATTTTATCTCTTATATCTTCCTTGTTCTACTCTAACCATGAGTCTCTTCTATAAATTCTTAACGTATATTCTGGTTTAAATGCTAGTAAATCTGTCTTTTCGCTTTCATACCAATGGAGAAAAGTAAACGGGAATAAGATAGAAATTGCGATCAAACAAAATAGGGCCTATCTTTGAACTGGAAGTCAGAAACATAACCTCAACTCTGATCGAACTCACTTTGTTGTTATATGAAATCAAAACAGGTATATGTGAATTTTAATCGGTAAAGCAATTCGTTGGGGAAACGCCTCGAGTTTAATTTTCCATTTCATTTTGATACGTTACAACTTAAACTTATATAACTTTTGAGACACCGACCACTCTTAGAGGCTGTTTTAAGATGAATGATGGTGAGTGTGATGATGTTTTTTGATAGTGAATAAAAAATAAGGTGTATAATAAAATATTAAACATTATTTTTCTTTGTCAAGTTTATTTCTATCTAATTATCTTTTGATACCAATCCATCATGCAAATATATCGAGGAGCAAGATAGTGTTAACGGAAACTCTAGCTGAAAACAGGCAATTTCACTGGTTTTATCTTGTAGTATTAATATAATAGTTTAGTAAGTAACAGCTGAAGTCCAAGACTCAAGACACAAAGAGGATTTGGTTTGTTGTTGAAGCAATCTGTAAGAACAACTCTCCCTGGAGCTTGTTAGTAGTCTCGTCATGATTGCCAACTTTAATCTTCCACATCTTTCATTCTTGGCCGCGTCGAAAATAACCCAACCATTAAAATAAGTCTCTTAGGTATAGCTGTGCTTGTTCTAGTGAACGCAGTGAATGTTATTGAATTTCCGGGAAAGAGATATTCATGCCGTCACATGGTAAGATCCAGACCCAGGACCATGAAATGAGCACCGATCCTGACTCCTAGAGTACGTTTTGAGCATTTTTTCAAAAATATGTATACATGTGTGTACTCTCTAGAGGTAGCATTGTTGTCCGATTTTCATGAAATGTTGCACAAATGTTTGTTTTCAAATTTGCATTTTGTAAATATCTCGGTCAAGTTCGTTAGCCACCAAAATCGGACTACCGGAAGTACCCTTTGGGGGAGTTTTATCAACAAAATCGTTTTAATGGTTTAAAACCGTACATTTTATCTTGATTTCTGAAGATACCAAAAAAGTGATTTCTCGCTCTTACAGCGTTATAAGTAGTCCAATTCAAATGAAATTTGAAACAAATATTCCATTCCTGATACGTAGTAAAGCGTGCAGTGAAAGGCCACGCAAGTCTGTGTGAGCGTAGCGAACAGCCTCGTAATTTACCCGTGATTATAAAGAATGCGAAGTTAAGGCCAACGGCCGAAGCGAGGCTGTGAGCGTAGCGAATTTCAAATGTTCATTTTTACTACCTTAGAAATGTATTCAGTTTCATTTTACTGAGGCGAGTGGAATGTATTGACGCTATTATTACGCACACTTGTGAAGATATGAGAGAAACATAAAACTAGATGCCGAGAAATACAGCGACATCAAATTGTCGATGTAACGACTTGAGTTATGACTCCTTACCAACCCAGTTTAACGCATCTTTAAACCTAATTGTTCTCTCGAATATTGCTTTCAATTGTTTCTATGTGCTCACTGTGTTTAAGTGCTATTCTAGGTTCTAGTTTCAATTGTCAAGTGGAAACTTAGCTATTCATGCTGCCAGCAGTCCAGTAATTTTTTTTATTTCGACTTAATTTAGTTAACTGCCATTTTGTAAATTTTTAAAATAATTTATAATTCAAAACTCTTTGAGATATGTTTTACAACTTAGATTAAGCCTTAATTGTTTTTCTAATAACATCTTCCAAACATATTTTTATCTAACTTATCAATTTTCAAAATGGCGGCTATTTAAAAGGTTTAAAGTCAAAAGTCCAACCATTAGAATAAGTAGTCTCTTAGGTATTATTAGTTACTATCTAAGGTATAAACGACAGTTATGATTCCTTACCAACGTAGTTTAACGCACCTTTAAACCATGTATTGTTCTCTCGAATATTGCTTTCAATTGTTTCTAAGTGCTCACTGTGTTTAAGTGCTATTCTAGGTTCTTTTTCTAGGATTCCTTTTGACCTTAAAATTTTTAAAAGGCCGCCATCTTGAAATTTAATAAGTTTGATACAAAATATTTGTGGACAATTTATTTAGGAAAACAATAAAGGTTAATTCCAAGTTTCCCAAAAATATCTAAAAAAAATTTAAATTATTAGTTATTTTGAAAATTTACAAAATGGTGGATTATGGCTTAACTAAGCCGAAATAAAGAAAAATGTTACAAGTAAATTTGCTATTTAATTTTCTATGTAGAATTCTGCAAACCGCATACACATTTTGTGAAACCCTGTATAAAAATAGTTTATCAATCTATCTAAACGCTAATTAAACTCAAATATAATGTTATGAGGAATCTTTAAAGAACATGGTCTCACGAGAATAATGTAACAGTGAGATTTTCAGTTTGACGTTCAGTTCTTAATATACCTTCCAAGACATCACAAAATCAAACAATAAAAAACTGCTGAAAGTTACGAAGGGTAACAAAGCCCAATTTAAAAGAGACACCACATTGTTTCTATTGACTGGGACTCGTGGCGTGGTCTTGTAATCCAGCTTCATAGAGGCCAGGTTTTGAGGATGATAAAGGTCTAAAGCGGCTCAGATAGTCTCAGAGATCATCTCGTGATACCCGCATCAACTCCCACCATCGTTTAGACATATCTGACCATCACCTGCGTGGTTCGGAAATCACGTTAAGCCGTTGGTCCTTGTATTTTCATTGGTCATTGGGCTATTAATTAATGACCCATCCTAAGGAAGAGTCGGCCTTAGTTTGTAACAAGACTACACCTCATAACTCATTACTACCACTCATCACACTCATCCTTCATCACATATTTGCTTTAAAATACCCTCATGAGGGTGGTCGGCATCTCAAATAGTGATATACTGATCTATGGCTGGAATTATCAGTAGTAAGCAAAAGAATAAAGGTGAAAGAGAAAGAATGATATTTAATATAATCTCTGTTTTTAGTAGGTGCTAAACTTCAAGTCTGTGATTCCCACAAGTTTGATTGAAATACGACAGTTTTCAGAACTTGCAGACAAATCGAGTTGAGCTAAATCTCAAGTGATTCATTTCAAACTTTGACAGATCCTGAAGAACTTTCTCTGCAGAAGTTTGATCCACCATTGTTTTAACTTTCACTTCAATATATTCTGGCTGCTCTAGATTATATTGAAAACCCGTTTTCGCTGTGACAGGTACAAATAACAGTAGTTTTACTGTAGTACGTAAACCCCTTATATAACGGCCAAAACCATGGTGCGTTCCGTTAGAGGAGGCCATGGAAGTCAAGCCTCCCTAATGCTCTCGGCAAACCGAAAAAAGGTATAATTCAGAGTAATAAGAAGAATTCAGAGTAAAGTTTAAGAAGCTCAGTCTTATTGGAAATTATATAATTTTAAATAAGTCTGACGTGCCCCTGAAGATAAACAGCACATTGAGTTGGAAGGACCTTAGGCAAATACGAATATATTATTGTAATATGTGCGGTTTGTTTAAAATTTATAATACTTATGTGAACAGAAAGACCAAATGTTTGATGAAAAAGTTGGTCAGAAAGAGGTTACTAAAAGGAGAAGAGTAGCGTGGACTAATGAAAAACGCGTGGTCTGACTGGGCCTTCATTTGAATTATAATAAATGTGTTATATTAGAGGCAGTTCCATCCAGATGCGATTAGAAATGATTCGAAGTTATTGCTTTGTCAGATAAGGCAACGTAAGACGTAGGTCTCAGGCAAACGAAAGCAAAGATCATTTAAAGTAAAATTTACGTTTATTTGCACATGGGGTTGTTTGGAATGTTTGAAGACATTTAATAGCATGTCAGTACTTCCAAAAACTTTCTCCTCGTCGATAAAGTAGAATATTTTAAGTTAAAGTGATCTCTTTGAGTCGCGGTTGGCGGGATTAAGCTTTAATTTGAACTCTTTACAGTGCCGCCATGTACAACCTGTCATAACAACCTTTACGATACTGTTGATTTTTCATACACCTACAGAAACGTGTTCCTCTGTCCCTACAGGCCGACGAAGTATGAGTAGTATGAAAAGTCAATGACGATACCTTCAACAAGATGTCGCCTAGCATAGTCATCTGGTTGAATTAAATCTCAAAAGGGCATTTATTATTACTTTTAGTCCTTTTATACTTTACAAACGCTCCAAATATATTTTTGTTTATTAGGGTGTATCCATGCATCTTAAACACCCTGCATTATTTTAACTATCAACGTAGGAATATACTTTTTCCGGGAGTTCTAAAGATAGAAACCATTTTGCTGCTAATGGGAAGTGAATTGCAGCAATAAACTAGCGACATAAAACCAAGGAAACAACATCTTCTGTGATGAAGATTTTATCTCTTATATCTTCCTTGTTCTACTCTAACCATGAGGTAGTCTCTTCTATAAATTCTTAACGTATATTCTGGTTTAAATGCTAGTAAATCTGTCCTTTAGCTTATAATGTCATGCAGATCGGTAAAGGAATGAGCTACCTGACTTTAAGCCAGACCAAGATGGCGACGAAAACCTGTTTTGGCCAGGACACTTCTGGTGTAAATTATACCACGTTATAAAAATGTGTCGTAGCGCTTGTGGCTGTGCGTTGGCTGTGTTGCTTAGTTTCAACAGTTTGTCGGCTGTTTTATGGTAATAATGGCAATGAAATATCTCAATTAAGTGTTTCAATTTGTATAGTACACTTGTATTATACTTTTTGTAATCAACTGTATTCCCTGTCTGGGTCATAACTAAAAATATATATCTGTGTAAAAGACAAATAAAATTTAAAACGTCACACAATTTACGAATTGTGAACAGTACACCTGGTCCGAAAACATTACGCTCTTCAACTATTAGCTTTCGCAAGAAAGATGGAGCTTTCTACATTTTGAAGATCCTGGCAAACAATTTCAAACTGTCCAAAAAAGCTTTCAATTTCCATCTTAACGTGAGCTGCTCCCTCAAGAAAATCTCACAAAAGCCTTGAGTACCAAATTGTACATGTACATGGATGGTAAAAGCCAAAAGGTGTGCACCAAGTACAATCGAAATCTCATCATGAAATCCCATTTTTTAAAGTGACGCACCTCCCCCCTCCCACACACACACACACACAATTTCACTTTCAGTAGCCCGATTTTGCTGGTTAACATCAAACCTCATAGATAATATTCTTTACTCGTACATATTCAAAGAGAACAGTAACATGCGTCAAAATTTGTTAAAGAAAAAGAAGTTATAAGATACCTATAAATTAAAAAGAAAAAACACAAATTTCGTGAAAATCTGACAAAAGTGCGATCTGTAGACTGATGGTTCCCCGGTTCTCTCTCTTCGGGGGTTTCCATATCCCCCTTCCAACGGTTATTCTAGACACATTCAGAAAAACGGCGAAGAAAGTTGGCAAGAAATTACTACAATTTACTTTTCAAGTTGCGAAATGCGTTGCTTCAGCCCTCCAGAAAATGTATCTAGAGATGTCTTTGTCGGTACAAATAAAAATTCTCTCATATAACCATTATCTGTTAACTAATTATAAACAGAAAATTGAGAATAATTTTCACGAAACCGACCACTGGGTGAGTTTTATGATATGTTTTTTAGCTATGTTATCCCCCATTTAATTAAAATCATGTGTGTAACCATTGTAGCCCGTTTGAAAGTTTTTAATCCCAATTGACCATAGGTTTGATTCGAAACTAATTTAAATACAGTTTTGTAGAACGACGGTATAGGCGAAAAGGGGTTTTTCCGAGAAATAATCCTTTGGACTAGCTTACCAAAACCATTTGACAAACAAAAGCTACTTTAATCAGCTGTTTATGGAAATAGACAATACTCTGTTTTACGCCTGTGTTTTTAGGACTAGTAAGAATATTTGATATTATTTTTTGAAACTATACAATTCGCACTAGAAGCAGCAAATAACAGATTGTCTCAATGCAATGCAAAGACAATCTACGTTACTTTGAAGTTAGTTCATAGGTTTCGCCGGTGGCAGCAGCACTTGACAGTCAACATGTGCTGCTGCGGCAAAGCTATCAACTAGGTTGAACGAAGATTGTGTCTGCATTGTGCTGAGATCTGATGGTGCGTTTGTGAACCATTCGGGTTGTATTAAGCTGGTTTATAACAAGGTTGAATTAAATTTAATTTAAATTTTTAATACCACCAAAGCATAGAATTCCCTAGAGGCTGAAGAGCGAAGGCCATATGACAATATAATATTTTGTTTCTGATAATACTTTTATGGAGCTCATGTTGTCTGCTGCAAAGTTTTAACTAATTATATTTTACTCTGTTGAGTACTATTCTACTGTATTACATAACTTTGTTTATTGTAAGGAGTTGAGAGAACCACTTTTGATCAAACAAAAAAAGTAATTTTAAGTTTAAAAATTAAATTTGAATCTTAAGTAAACCTTTAAGAATGAAAAACGGTCAATTTTAATTTACATTTTTCAGTTTGTCATGTAAAAGGTTGATATGCAAAGTTATGTTTGCTTTTATTATCATTAATCAAATATATCACACTCATTGCTCTCCGTTGATATTTTAAAATAAGGTTGCTAAGTATTGTCTACAATTATTGTAATAAAGTAAACCTGTGTTTGTGGTATTGTAAACACTAACTAGCCGAAAATACCCCTGTTTGTTGTGTTAAGACTTTGCCATTTTTATTTTATTGATACGGTTTAAGGCCTTTTCTTGTTTTGTTATCAGTTTTAATTGTTAGTTTCAACCTTCAAAAAATTTATACGGTTTTGTTAAAACAGGTAGATAGATGGCCTGGGTGTCAAATGGCTGAGGCAAGAAAATCAAGTTAGTTGCGGTAGCCCGAGCACAGGAAGCGCTCCTGTCTCTCACCGTTTTACTCCCCCATCCCGAGTTAATAACACGAGTTATTAAGCGTTGATTTATGCCAATTCTACTATCACTTTGTTTTCAAAGTTATTGTTTCCATAAATACTGGGACTCGTGGCGTTGTCCTGTAATCCAGCTTCATGGAAGCCAAGTTTTGAGGAAAGATATAGGTCTAAAGCTTCAGATAGTCTCAGTGATCATCTAGGATACCGCATCAACCCCCACCATCGTTCAGACATATCAGACCATCACCTGCGTGGTTGGGATGTCACGTTAAGCTGTTGGTCCTTGTATTTCCATTGGTCATTGGGCTATTAATTGTTACATTCCTAAGGACTTCGTGCCTTAGTTTGTAACAAGACTACACCTCATAACTCATTACTTCATCACACTCATCCTTTACCACATATTTGCCTTAAAATACCCTCATGAGAGTGGTCCGCATCTTAAAAAGTGATTTAATGATTTAGTGATAAATGACCTTTCCCTTTTTTCAGTCAAAAGCTTCTACTTATATAAACAACCCACTTCAGTAAACAAAATTACTTCCCAGAAATAACCTGCATATGCTCTTCACAACTTGAGCCCATGGGCTTTTTTACGACCATTCATCCTAATTTATAAACGTAACTTAATAAGCACACACTCAGGAGCATTGAAACGCTTCATTTAAAAAATTAACTCTTTATTTCTCTATCACCTTTTTACAACTCAGTAAACTCTTAAAATGAATACAATATACTATTCACAATATTATGCTTTCATCTGACCTCCACTTAGGCTATCACCAGTATTAACACGTGCTAGGACTTATACTACGACGCTATGCTAACACTTGTACATTGCCTAGACTAGGCTTGAGAGTTGACCCTGCGTACGGACACCGCTGACTCCGTTAAGTGGCCCGAGGCCGAAGCCGCAGATGCTTAGAAGCAGCATATTCAATAATGGTAGCACTCACCACGTCAGTGTATCAGTGAAGTATTCACAATAAATTGTCCATCTAAAACAAAAACACAGAGTCGTAAGTGAAAATGTCTAAACTTTGCACAGTGTGTCCTCTGAACCCTGAAAGGCTAAAGTCAAAGTCTTTATTGAGCCAGATTAACAATATACATGCATTGGCAATGCCATATTTTTCAAGATGTCAAAGCTAATTTTCAAGATTGGAAAAACTCATTTTGGTACTTTTAAACCCTTTTGGCATAGTCACTCCCGCTAATTGTTTCAAAAGTTGTGGTTACTTTGGCACCCTATTTAAAGTGCTGTTTCTCTCCCGCTACCTATTTTCAAAGTAGCAGATTTAATCCCACGATACGTTCAGAGAATAGTCTACCTAGTCACACCATATGTTCAAAGTACCAATTTTGTCCCACAGTAACTTCTGACTTCAGTTCCCGCGATATGTTTCTAACGTCGTTTTATCCATGCAACAAGTAAACCTCATGTACAAAATCCAAAAGGCATTTCATCTCCAAATTGCACTGGGGGAAAACGTTTGACTCTTTTGAAATAGCTTTTCCCGGTTTTATGCAGAAATTCACAGCTTATTCCCAATTTGCTTAATTAGTGAATTGTCAGGATTAACGTCAACTATTCCCTGATATTCACTTTAAACGTAAAATTGGGCCGTTATTGAATTTTTGTGGTTATTAACAAATGTCAATGGCCTCAATCAATTGATCACAACGACCAGAATTACGAGATTAACTATGACGTCGTGGCCAACATAGTTATTTCTTTTTCTTGTTATTTTACTTCTGGACCTTGATCGAACAACAGATTTTTGGATTATAGGGACTCTGTGCTGTATTAGAACTATTGAGTATAACACTTTTCACTATCGTTGGTTGACAATAGAATTAATGATATGTTAGGATTATTCAAATAAGACACAGGTTGAAAGTTTTGACAATTGAGTGTCAAAACCTTAATTCCTTAATTCAGTGCTCTTCCAGTGACTTGAATGTTGTTCAGGTTTTTCCATGTTTTCAAACCAAGGAGTTTTTAGGCTTAAAAAACAAAATATTGGTTTAATTTCTAACAGGAATCACAAGGTGATGATATTAACAAGTAGAAAAGGAAGTTGATGCTTATCTAGCGGTGGACAAGAGCTGTCCTCTAAATAAAAAATGTTCACTTACATTAATTTTTCTACAAGCCTATTCGTCACTTGGCCGGCAGTTTAAACACAGGTTGAGTGACGTAGTTTCTCTCTACTTGTTGAAGAGTCCGATCCAGCTCCAGCTCCAAGCACAGCAGTCGCTTCAAGTTCTTGTGGATCAAAACACAGCTGCAGTCCGTCTCCCCAACAATCTCTCGGACCTTCTCCACACTGTCCACCTGCAACACAAATGTTACTATCAATTTGTTATCAAATATAGCTTGGAGAAACCTAAAAGTCTCCATGGAGTTAAGTATTTTACACAATTACAAGAGTTGGTGATTGAAAATCATAAAAACAGACTCTAAAATATAATTCCAACTTTGATATCTTGATGTTCCAGTTGACTTTTTGGCTTTTCCAGCTTTGCAATGAAAAAACAGTTGCAAAAGAAATGGAAGAAAGTTAACCCTGATTAAGCTACAAATTATCGGCAAAATATAGTGTGTTACCGTCAATAAGTAGTGGCGCTACATTCACGTTCAGACTAAAAGTAATGTGCTGCAGTAACTTCCCAACATTCTTTAGTCAGTTTTTTGTGTTTTTAGATTTTACTCAAACTTGACCCTTGGAAGCCAACAGTTAAAACCTAATTGCTTTAATCATAAGACTCTGTAACTTTTCTATAAGGCTCTTTAAATATAAGTGTATAGCTAAACAGTCTTGGAAACGAACCTTTATGATAGCGATGTTCTGTTCGAAAGCTTGCAGCAAGACAGCCTGGATGTGTGTTGTTCGATCTCGTGTCTGCGGTAGCACGCAGAACAACACCTCGTCCGGTTCTGTCTCCAAAGCGTGGATGGCTGGTTTCAGTCCACATGTCACCCGCCGCTCTGCTGTCGCTACCATGAGCAGGGAACTCACTGAGCGGCCCACTTGCTTCAATGTCCTACAAAAAAGACAGTAATTTAATCTTTGATCTCTTACTGGAGAAAAGTTATCATTCATAAGCCTATGTTAAATATTGTAAAAATAAAAGTTAAAACATTACACTAATTACAGTGTCAGAGAATTCCTAACATATTTTATAAAGTAGATATAGTTTAAGCGTTACAAAAAATGCCACAGTTAGTTGTGATTATGGCTTAATATATGTTCGTTTTAAGTTTCTACCTCAACCATAAAATAGAAATTATACTCTGTCAATGGTCTTGACACCCAAGGTGGAAAACTATACCATATTAAAAATTTTACGACAGGTCTTAATGAAAAGGCCAGGCTGAGAAGATCCCTAGAATGATATTTAGGTCTAGGTGATGGTATAGGAACTGTCGGCACAAGAGGTTTCTTTTTAAAAAGCCATGGATATTTTTGAATATTTGCATCCAGCATCCCTTATAGCTTATACAATCAGTAGCTAGAAGTATATTCCCAATAAATGTTCTGTGAGGAATAATTGAGCCTTGACTGTCGGTTCATCAGCAATTGAAATATAGATAGGTTTATCCCAGTGTCTTATTAATATATTTTGAGTCTACAAAAGAACCAAACGATAAAAACATTTCCCAGAAAGAAGGTATAAATTCTACTAAACTAATCCACAGCCAGCCTAAACTAATTAAACTTAATCCTTATACAAAGTTCTCACTTGAAACTTGTTGGTATAGGTCACACTTTTGCACTTGAAACTTGTTTGTTACGTTGCATAATGCATACGTTATAATTACTTAAATTATTTATTGAGTAATTTTCTAAGTAAATTAAATAAAAATAAAGTTAGATTAAAAGAAAATAAATCCTACTTACTTGTTGCTCATTTTGACTGGTTCCTCAGTTAGCGATTCTAGGCTCATGGTTTTTGTGATTCTGTCGGTAGAAATGTTTATTGACTTGTAAAACACTTCTGAACTTATTATTACAAACTAGAAGTAGTTACACACGCCCAAAAAACACAATAATCACTAAATTTGAGTTTCACACAATGTTGTGCAAGAGAGAAAACAGTAGAGGCGAGCCGGTCAGGCAGACGACACAACACTACAACCACAGTCGGCAACGGGAAGAATGCAACTGGCAGTCGGCAGACAACCTCAGCTGTTGAACTGGCGTGGCCTGAATCTGTGGAATGTTCCCCCTCCACCACCTACAAAACGTTCCGAGAAATTATCACACCACAGTACTTGGGTCTCGTGTTATATCGGTGCCGCTGCCGGCATTTCGTTGGTAGTGGTAAAAACTTGACTTTCCCATTTTCACGCAAAATTTGTACTTGAGAGAAATACGCGGTATGGTATTTACAGATTGTTACAGGTATTAAAGATGTTTCGTATTATTAAATACTACAATACAATCAAAATGCTATAGTGAAATATTTTGTTATACTATAACAATTTTTTATAACGTTAATTCATCTTTTGCAATGGTGTTTCTTGACTTCACGGACGATATTTGTTCTAAAACTAAAAGAATTTCAAGAACTAAAGACCGATTATTTTTATTGTTCGAACAAGCCTTTCTAATAGTTAAATAGCAAATGGAGTATTTTCTATTAATTATAACAAATATATATTACTATTATATGGGTTTCTGGTGATTTTGCAACACTTTTTTCCCAAATAACACTTTAAAAACTCACAAGTTGTTCTTTAACATGTCATACTTTACCGTATGCGAACGACTAAATGATGAAGTACATTTCAGATTATTGCATGTTATAAGTAAAATAGAGAACTTTGAAGTTCTAATTATATCACCATTAAAGCCGTTTTTATTTAATTTCATCTCATCAAACGAAACTTTATTCAAATTAATAACACAAAAGTAGTACCTTAAGGTACACCCATTGATTATTATTGAAAATCCATGGTACACTGTCTATCGCAGTAAACCCAAACTCAAATATACTCAGTTCGTGAATTATTACCAAAATAATGAGAACGCCGTCTGCCAATAAAAAAGTCTGTACTCTGGCCTTTGACAAACACATGATTCAGTCTATTATTACCATCTAAAGTGGCGAATGACACAACATACTTCTTAATAACTCTAAGATATCTAATGAGCAATACTATTTTGTATGAAGATAAAATTCGCGTGTTTACCAGAAACTGCGTCAAGGCGACAGACTAATCGCACAAGATAGTGCATGAAGTAAGCCTCATTCCGCCTCGTGCTGGGCTTGTGAGACGAATTTCATAATGTGTGTCTTAGATTAATCATCAACAGCTGATGTTATCTCATCACAATCAGCTGTTTGATGTTGTGGTTTGAATCCCATAGAGTCATAGATTCTACATCATGGAAATAAATAGAGATCTATGGTTATAGGTGTTTAGTTTAGGCACCTCAAGTTTACCCTTGCAGTCCACTCAGGTGAGGAGTGAGTAGCTAGACCTAGCGCATCCTGGTAACCAACACTGGAATCAAAACTGTGACGGGTTCACAGCGAACTAAACAGTTTTGGTCTAAAATCAGTTTTGGTCGCAGAAGCATTTTACAGTACAAACGAGGGCACACAATTGGGAGACTCGGGAAACAAACAGAGTGACAGGGGTAGACTTGGGAAAAGAGTACTGGGACTCGTGGCGTGGTCCTTGTAATCCAGCTTCATGGTTTTGAGGATGATATCGGTCTAAAGCGGCTCAGATAGTCTCAGTGATCATCTATGATACCCGCATCAACTCCCATCATCGTTTAGCCATATCAGACCATCACCTGCGTGGTTCGGAAGTCACGTTAAGCCGTTGGTTCTTGTATTTCCATTGGTCACTGGGTGATTTATTAATGACCCATTCTAAGGAAGAGTCGGCCTTAGTGTATAAGAAGACTACACCTCATAACTCATTACTACCACTCATCACACTTACCCTTCACCACATATTTGCCTTAAAATACCCTCATGAGAGTGGTCGGCATCTCAAATAGTGATTTAGTGAAGTTATGTATGTTTGAAAGGGTAGGCCTATCTAGATGTGAATTAATGAAAATTTTAGATCAAATAATGTACGGTTGAGATACATGCTTGTAGGGCCTAAGCATGTCTTCAATAATTTTATGCCACCACTATACAAATATCGTGAATTTATGTTATAATTTTGTAAATTTGATATTTTGAGTCTAGGACGTGTCCAGTGCATAAATGAAAAGTCAACCCCGAACCAACCAAACCAATAATATAATGTAATATTGGTAGTACAGTATAACGTAAAGGAAATAATTTACCCATATTATTAGTTAATGACGTTTGCACAAACACAGATCATAATAATCATTAATCCACATACTATTGCTCGAGAGTCGAGTGTATTCAACAACAAGATGAGATTATGTTATGACATACCAATGGTCATGCGTGTTTCATGTTTATTGTTTACATTTCTTATCCAACAGCTGTTGCTGGTTTCCCAAGGTCACTGTGCAAAGGTCAGTTCGAGCTTATCGAGCATGTGTGTGAGTGAACTGTTTTATTTCTTCAATTTATGTAAAAGATTGCTACACAATTCAACAATATGAAGTAACTAATATGTAGCATAAAAGTGTAATTTTGATGTGAAAGTATTACATGTAGTAATGGTTAGTCTCCTATTTTTCAATGTACGCAAATTTTTGATGTTGAGTGACAAAAACAAAAATTGTGGTAAAAGCATGATAGAACAGAGTGTTTCAAAGGAATCGTCGAGTTTTGAAATCACGTATTTACATTTGTTAAATCTACAAAATATTCCAGAACGCCGTCCATTGCTTATTAAAACTATTTAATATGTAAAACAGTGTATATTGTAATATTATTTGACATTAAACGTATTGTCATTGTTAAAACGAAATTTAAAAACAAAAGCAAACCACAGCTTTTTAGGCGTTTTCTCAGATTTCTTTTTCAAAACACGTTTACAGTATGATTTGGGATATTCACATTATTTCAAATATTGCATCCATTTAGTAAGCGTATGTTTTCTTGTACGTAGACTTCAAAGTCTCGTAGACCAGGAAGTAATACTACTCGTAAAGGTTTACTATGGATGCGTTCACTGTGTTTTGACATATGGTATAGCTTTCTGGGGAAATTTCTCAAAAGCTTTACGTGTATTTCTGCTCCAAAAAAGAATTGTCAAAACAATAAGTAAAAAACACCATCTAAATATTCTAAACCACTGTTTCAAAATTTAAAAATTCTAACATTTGCAAGTATTTATATAACTCATTACTACCACTCATCACTCTCATCCTTCATCACATATTTGCCTTAAAATACCCTCATGAGAGTGGTCGGCATCTCAAATAGTGATTATGTATTGGAAATATCAGTTTTTGTCAAAAGAAAACCCGAATTGTTCACTTAAAATGATTGTGAAGTACATGACCATAACACAAGACGATCCAGTAACATACACGTACACAGAGTTAAATCAACCCTGGTTCAAAAAGGAGTGAAGTGTTCGGCCATACAAATTGTCAATAAATTACCTGAAGATATCAAAAAATAAAATAAATTAAACAAATTCAAAAGCAAATAAAAAACATACTTATCCCTTAGGCATATTACTCCATTGAAGAGTTTTTTGAAGACATAAGTGAGAGGCAATAAATGAAGACTATTTTTACTACTGCGGCGCATAGACGCTACTAGCAGGAGACCATCAAGTATCAAGTAAGTAAGTAATTATTACAGACGTGGGGTTCATCTTAAAACATTTTGTGTGGGAAATTTGTGTCTTGGCAAAATATTGTACACCATCGCTTTCGAACTCAGGGTATCAAATGCATAAGTATTTCAATACACAATTAATCGTTGAAATGTATTCCCATTTGGCATTTACCTATAATTCCCACCAACTAATTACGACCCTTTATTTGACGACTTTTTTGGCTTGTTACTTTTTAATGTTTGAACACCAATTTAGTTATAATAAGGGAACTATTTAGAGTTTAGATCAACGTAATTTGACCTCTGTAGCCTAATTACTAAGCTATAACATATCCATAAAGCTTAAATAAGATTACTATTTCTTTGATAGAAGTTTGTTGTTGATGATGGGAGAATTTCTCATTGGGTGAAAAGTAACCTGAAGACGGGATCAGATTGCAGATTCCGAAACGTCGTGATTTTTTTGCTCACTAATGTCCGCAATAATAGTTCACTTGTTTAAATTATTATATTAGTCTTAAATTGAAAGGTGTGTTTTAAGTGCGTTTATAAATAAAATATAGGTCTCTGGAGATATTGTCTTTTCTATTGTAGAGAGGAAAGTTCAAAGATAGAATGAGTGAAAATTCAGTTGTTTTTGAAAAAGTACCCGAAACTTAAAATTGTTAAATAGCGGGTCTAATTTACACCCGGAACATGTCTTGTTTTGGTCAGTGCAGATTGGTTTCTTCCGGTGTGTGGGCTACACTCCCATTTAGGCTTTTGCCCCTCCCCCTTGGATTCGCCACTAAACGTAAAATAGTTTACGATTTCACCGCTAATAATAAGGCATTGAAAGTACTCGTAGATAATTGACACTCGACTGAAAGCGGTTCAACTGGAAGAAACTTGAAAGTACTGGACTCTGAAGAATAGGGGTAATGGCAGTCGGGGGCGTACACCACAGTTAAGATAGACAAGAAGTTATTGCTCGTACGCGAAAACTATATTGCATCGTAATGTCAAGAATTTGTGCATTTATTCAAATGTTGTCACTTACTTCCGACATTTAACCCCACCATATTTAACGCAACCGTATAATCATAAGCGCCCATGCCCGGAGAAACTCCGGGCGTACGTGCCCCTTTGGCTTCTAAGAAAAGCAGTTTTTAATATTTCACAATCAGGCAAAGTTTTTATAAAGTTCTATGTTAGAAACAAATGTTATGGATTTAGTTCTTTGGTAAGTGTTAATTAAAGTGAATGGACACTTGTTTGCACTCTCATCGGAATGGGAGGTGGTTGAGAGTGCCACTGGGTTATACAGAATGATTCAAAATGCTTTGGACTCGTTTGTATTGAAGACGTATTTAAAGAAGGTGTACTAAATTTCATCTGAAATACATCAATGCGTACATTTAATTTTATCTTCCTAAAATGTTTCATCAAAAATCGGCTGCTAGTGTCCGTGCGGGTGCTACTTTCAAGTCAAAGATCAGGTCCGCCCAAACACAGGGACAAAGTTGCTGGAATCCCTATAAGAGTAATTACAAAGATACTTGTTTCACTATACATGGCTATTAAGCACAACACTCTTACAGATACACATTTGTCTGTTAACATAATTTCTTAAGTAAGTGTTTCAAATTACCACCGACGACCGAAGCACATAAATTCCTGTTTACACAAGTTGGAAGATGTTCGTCCAAGAACAGACTGTGGGGTTTTCTCTATAGCCCTTTTGAATGGGTTTTAGATTTTAGAGGTTGCCCTTCACACTGCTCTACAATAAGGTAAGGTGCAAAGGGTTATATTTTCAAATTTTTCGGGAAGGGGTAGTTTAACCACTACCAAAACAAGGAGTCAAATCCATTGGCCTGGGTTTGACTCCCTGCGCTGCAGTAACAGCTTGTTCATGATGACCACTCCCCGTGGTTTGGTAGTCACGTTAAGCCGTTGACCACTCCATTGGTCGTAGGGCTGTTAACTTATCTTGGGAATAGTCAGTCCTTGCTTGTAACAAGACTAAACCTCATTATCCACCAAAACACTCATCAAACTCACCATTCATCCCATAAAACCCTCTCTAGGAGTGGTCGCTGCCTCAAATCAAAGTAAAGTATTAAGGTAGAACTCCAGTGATCGTCATGGGGCGTGTACGGTCTCACGTCTACTCACTATCACCCGAGATATCACAAGTGCAGACGCACGCAGACCGACAGACACGGAGGTCACTTTCTCTCAGTGACCTGGCCTGGGAGAACCCAAGGTCATCTGCTCACCGGCTGCCTTGGCTTATCAAGGGCTTATCACCGCTTTGACGTAAATGGTTCAAGATGAACGCGCGACCACCTACACTCAGCACTTCGGATAATATGTGATTGCCTACGGTAGTGCTTGATTGTTAACTGTTTTGGGGTTCCAGATTGAACCGTAATAAGCTGAATATAATAATATAGTTTATAAAATGCGGTTATTGAGACCCAGGATTCGTAATTGACCAGTCCAATTGAAAACATAACCCAGCGCTACCGTGAATTCTCAACGAATTCTGTAACAGAATAATTTACACCAAAAAGTGTCTTCCCCAAGTGTTCAAAAATGGGGCGTTTTCCTACACAAAATCAGCTTTCATGCTGTAAAACTGTATTTGTTATTGAGTTTTGATTAAACTTACTATAAACGTCTTACATGTGTACCATAAACCAACAAAATCTGTCTAACCAGACCACATTTACAGCGGAAAAACTATTCCCCCGCGAACATTTTAAACTATAACCCATGAAACAGGTTTTGGCGCGTTCTGTAGGAATAATTTACTATATTTAAAGGCTACTTCTCGCTATGTTGTTTTAAATAGGCCTGAAATTTGGAAAATTGCAAAGAGAAAAAAATTTCTCCGAGAAGGGAATATTCCACAGTGCAGGTATATCTATTAATCCTCCTTGGAATATTCATACACCAACGAAAACTTTTAAAAACCAACTATCATAAAAGCCCGTTATAAAAAAATAAAAGAACCGTCTTCGTTATAAATTAACCTTCAAATATAAAAAAGCCATTCAAAAGAGCTACTGGAGTAATGCACCGTCTGTTTTTGGACGAACCAGCTTTTGCAAACAGGTAAACCTGTGAAAGAAAGGTCCCGAATGGGTGCCGGCAACGTATAAAGACGCTATCTTTGTAAGAGTATAGGACTCCTGTCAATTTTTGACATAAAAATCAGTCTACAGAGACACGTATCTGAAGGAGCCTGATGAATTCGCAAACTCATTGAGTATGCAGGACCGGTTTGTATTGCAATAGGAAGCAAGGCCGCTTCCCGGGAAGTCCTGGGCTGTATCTCTACTTTCCCAGAACACGTTCACCCTGTTCTAGAGTCCATGCATAGTAACTTTATACTTGGGACCGATCTTTGCAGTGTTTTATACAACAGGGCCTCTCCTCGACCATCTAGGAATGATAAAGTTGGGTGATTAGAGAGTTAAAAGAGTTCCAAATTTTGAAAATCAAAGCTTGAGTTGAGCCAAGTAACGTTTTGAGATCATTCAAATTAACAATTGTAAATTCCCAATTAAATTAATATAAATGAATTTATCAACTTGGGAAGTAAAATCTTGAATTTACCAACCTGAAATACATAGGTCAGGTGAAGGCCAATGACGCGATGAACAAAGGTGGACTTCAAAGCAAATTATTGTATGAAAAATGGTAAGTTCCTTTCAGATTGTGTTAAAAACTGTATTTTATGTGTAATTTTTTCCCTACGGATGTACAGGATTGGGCGGTGACCCAATCTGGGAAACATCGGCCCTAGTTTGTAACAAAACTACACCTCATCATCCATCAAAACACTCATCACACTCGCCATCATCCCACATTCACCTCAAAATATCCTCTAAAGTATCAAAGTACGATGACCTAGCCTACAAATTTCGGAGATAAATGGATTTTCCGACCACAAACTTTATGATCTAGAGGTCATTTTCCACTAAACCATCGGAAACCAGTGTGCAAGTATAACTAAAGAACTATCTGAAAAGAGCCAAATTGCATCCAGAAAATCCCCCCGTAGTGCTCGAAATTTTCAGAAAATCAGCGAAAAAGTATTGTTTAGTTAAGAACAAATTACTTTTGAAAATTCGTTGCTTGAGCCTCTCCCAAAATAATTTGAGTGACGCGATGTCTATAGGGAGTGCCAGAGGGAGGCGCCCATCTATGCCCCAGCTATTATCACTTAACCACCCTACACACATAGACGTCACGAGTGCAAGGTGGCTCAGGTCTACAAAAAGCTGTCCACATTCCCCGCCAGTTCTGTAGCAGTGGCAGCACTGACGTCACCACGTGCTCTCTGACGTCACAGATGCAGAACCGGTTCCAGCTTTGGCACACTTCGGATAATCCCAGCTCACAAGTCCAATCCACAGATGAGGAAAATCTCTCTGTTTCCGTTATGTAATATTGATTGTTTACACGTTTACTTTTCTAGGATGAGTAATTCGATAGTGATTCCATCGTTGTTGATTGCAGAGCTTAGCTCGTGTCTCTTATCTGAATGTGGTGGATTAATTCTGTTAATTTTGTAACTCACGGCTATGATTCATTGGACTTGCCTTATTTTTTGGTGACTGCTTGCCTTTTAGTCAGCTTTGAGCGGAGAATTTTTAAAAGTAGTATACGCTGTCGTAGGCCTCGTCCCTTTGTGGTAAAACACAGATAATTCCAGTTGTTACATTAGTATTAAAATTGGGAAATGGTAATTAAATAAATGAATAGTATATTTGGTATTGACTGGGACTCGTGGCGTGGTCCTGTAATCCAGCTTCGTGGAGGTCAGGTTTTGAGGATGATATAGGTCTAAAGCGGCTCAGATAGTCTCAGTTATCATCTGATGATTATACCCGCATCAACTCCCACCATCGTTTAGACATATCAGACCATCACCTGCTTGGTTCGGAAGTCACGTTATGCCGTTGGTCCTTGTATTTCCATTGGTCATTGGGCTTTTAATTAATGGCCCATTCTAAGGAAGAGTCGGCCTTAGTTTGTAACAAGACTACACCTCATAATTCATTACTACCACTCATGACACTCATCCTTCATCATATATTTGCCTTAAAATATCCTCATGAGAGTGGTCGGCAATTCAGATATTGATTTAGTGATAGTTCGGAAACATATTAACATGTTATGCAATCGTCATTTTTTTCACTAAAACTGTCCATGCATTCTGGCATCGAAGTCACATTCAAATATACATTTTGTTCATTCACTCTCTCCCATTCATTCTCTAGCCTTATTGTAATTTGTAAGTCGGTGATTTATGCGATCTCCCAGTAATGTGCCATAAACTCGTCTTACTGTAAAACGCCATTGTGGCCAAGATTTGTTTTAGACGAGCTTTGAACGCCTTCGGCATTTAGACACTTTTGATCGAATTTGGCAACGAGTTGACTAGTTGAACTCTTGCCCGAGAAGGTAAACGTTCATGAACGATCGTTCTGTGACTCTCAGTTCGGTAGTTTTCCTTGCCTCTTGTTTCGTAAGAGTGAATGTCACTTCCTCTCACGGGGTCACAATTAAACTGTTAAATTAGTTTATCCAAGAAAATACTTTTTAGACTTCACCGTATTTCGATATTAAATTTAAGAACACGACCATCATAAGGGCCCCATCTTAAAACGTGAAATATCATCGCGCTAGTGAAAGCATACATAGCTTTTTATGGGACACAAGATTACTTTATAAAGGTAAATAAAGGTGATTTGTGACAAACGTCACGGTTTTGATTTGTATCCTAAAGTTGACCCTTAAAATATATTCCGGTTTTTCGCGCCTGTATTTAAAAGTACTTATAGTATATACTTTACAACGAATTATATTTTACAACTTAGGTAATTGTAGGATGTAATTTCAATTTACCAGTTGGCGAAACAAGTTTGGTTGGGTTTGAAACGTGGATATTTAACTGAAATCCGGTTTTACCCGAAGATAATGCTATCATTCATTTATCAGTGAATCCTTATTATTAGCTCGTTATGCTTCTTTGTACAAGAATAACTCTTTCTTGGACACTGCTTGGCAAAACACGCTGATGCAATTCCATACTTTTATGACACTTAATTGTAATTTTATTGTAGCCTATACTATCCTGAACTGAATCCTAAATACGAAAGTACAATTATATTATTTTCAACTTTGTTTAAAATTTACACTTGTGGAGCAAACTGTGAGTTATTAACTTTTAAAATGTGATGCAATATATTGTAGTCTTGTTTTATCATTTCATATAATGTTTCCAGTTGGTTTTCCTCTTTACTGTGAACTCGCATTCTACTTTATCGCTGTCAGTTATGATTAACTTGGAATAGCGGTTTTCAAATTTCCAATATTCTTATCATTATCTAATTAGTCGAAAGCGTAGTTCTGTGTAGTTGTCGCTTCACAATATAAATAAGGGAAATAACTTCCGATAAGTCTTATCGTAATTTAAACAGGATACGTTAACATATGGGGTTAATTTTTTGACCCTAATTTATAGTTTGCAGTAATATTGTTGAAAACGTTGAATTCGTGAAATGCCCGGATAGTAAGGTATTACAAGTATATTTATTTCGCAAAGTTTACCAATTTAAACTTAGTAGCTCTGGGACCAGCTAAACAATGACATAGCTTACGCTATATACTATAGGGAACACAAGATCGGAATGCAAGCGAAGGTCTGACCCATGTTTGTACAAACACGGCGGCCTTCTCAGTTCGGGCGGTGCCTAATCGCCGCGAATACTTTGATACTTTGATTTGAGACACCAACCACTCCTAGAGGGTATTTTAAGATGAATATGGGATGAAGGGTGTGATGAGTGTTTTTGATGGATGATGAGGTGTAGTCTTGTTACAAACTAGGGCCGACTGTTCCCCATATTAAGCCATTTAATTAATATCCCATAACCAATGGAATGGACCAACGGCTTAACGTGACTTCCTAACCACCGCTTGTGGTGGTTTACAATCACCAAAATTGATATTTAAATGCTTTTATCTAACTTCCTTTTGAAAAATGAGCTATTCATGCCGTCAGCATGGTAAAACGAAAAACCCGAGACCTTAAACACCAATCCAGACCCCCAGGACAAGTTTGTTCAAAACCTTATATCTGTATGCATATTGTATATTGCAGGCTGTGTGAATTTTAAACGATCCTCACTACATATCGCATCTTGACAGATTTTCACAACATTTGGAACAAATGTTCCTTTTTCAAATATATTTGTGAAGTTCGTTAGCCAGTATAACATCGGAGTACTGGAAGTGTTCTTATGTGGGCGCGGGGGAGGAGTTTTTATTCGATAAATAGTTTTAATTATTAATGATAAAACAGTAAAGATGATTTAATGTTGATAAAATAGAAATAAATATGTTTTACAATGTTGCCGTCTATATTTCGAAAGCTATGGAAATCCGTTAAGCAATTTCAAAAGGGCAGCCAACAAACTGTTTTTCGCCAGATCAAAGGAATGAGTAGTTCGATTTTAAAACGTGTTTTGAATTTAGCGTGTTTTGAATCTAACATGATCTATCCGTTCAAAATTTGTATTTAACTTTTAACCTTTAAATTCAATAGTATAACTATATTCAAACGAAGTTTGGAAGTTCATTGCTTCTGCCCCCTCTCACCTCTTAAAAATAACGTCAATGTTGCCACCATGTGATGCTAACCGTCTGACACAGACGTACAAACAGCACAGTCAACTATCATCGGTCGAGCTCTAGAGTCTAGACAATATGTAACTCACAATGAGTCAGCGGTAGAGGCACGAGACCACCAATACATACTAACCTGATCAGTAAGTATACATTGACACCAGTTGCCCGCCAAGCTTGCTGACTCATCCGCGCATGATAGTACACAAAACATCCGCTTTGCTTCTTCTTGGGGATTCCCTTCTAATTTTAATCCTACTAGCGAATGACTATAGGAAATAAATTCATATATATTGCCGGAGGGAACGAAACGTCAAAAAACAGAACGGTTGTTGGATTTTTACGAAATTTAGTACAAATGTTCCTTTTATAAATTTGTTAGCCAACAAAATCAGTCCAACTGAAGAGAACCTGAGAAAAGAGTGACTTACCCCTCTCCCACCAAATGGGATTGCATGCTATAAAACAAAATGTATGATTTGATTATAATTCAACTTCGTATGAATATGTATTAATTACACCGTACCTAACATGTGTACCAAAAATCAATACGATTCAGCCAGACCAAAATGGCGGCGGGAATAGTTTTTCTTTGCGATCTTGGTCTGTATGATTGAGTATTTTTGGATTTTAGTACATGTTTGGTACGGCGCCGTTAATGTTCATAATAAGTTTATCACTAAATCACTATTTGAGATGCCGACCACTCTCGTGAGGGTGGTAGTAATGAGTTATGAGGTGTAGTCTTGTTACAAACTAAGGCCGACTCTTCCTTAGAATCGGTCATAGCCCTATGACCAATGGAAATACAAGGACCAACGGCTTAACGTGACTTCCGAACCACGCAGGTGATGGTCTGATATGTCTAAACGATGGTGAGAGTTGATGCGGGTATCATCAAATGATCACTGAGACTATCTGAGCCGCTTTAGACCTATATCATCCTCAAAACCTGACCTCCATGAAGCTGGATGTTTAATCAAAAATCAGGTCATAAATAGAGTTTTTGTACCATAAACCCCAAGTTTTTTGTGGGGAGAAACGTCATCCCAAACGGGCACTTTTGGTGTAAATTATCCCCCTTTACAGGAAATTCGTTAGGATTCATGGTAGCGCTTGTTGAAAATTGTTGAAAATGAATTAGTTTGCGCAGTAAAGAAGGTGCAAAAAGCCTATAGTTAGGTTAGAACAAGATCCCGTACAACAAAATCAACTTATTACAACTCGAGCAGTAAAGTTCTTTACACGTGTCTGTTACAAATTAGACACTACAGTAGGTATACTCCTTCAAAGTGGCTTCTATCCCGCAACTGTTAAAAATTTAATGCGACTTGAAACCCGTTTTGCCCTACTGGAGAAATTTCAGTCCCATAAGAATATGATTACAAAGTGAGTTTACTGGAAACTAATTTTGAACACGAAGATGCCCTATCATTTATCTTTTTGGTGGGATCGTGTCGTTCAACTCCAAACCATAATTTGTTTATCCGGACATAGATTTTGGTACACATGTTAGGTACAGTGTCATAAATGTATATACCAAGTTTAATCGAAATAAATAGAATTTGTTTAAGCATAAACCCCATTTTGGAAGGGAAACACCCCACCCCCTATAAAAGGCCTTCCGGTGTAATTTATACACCGAAATTCGCTAGGATTTAAGGAGCACTTGTGGCTATATACAACAATATTTTGAACTTTAGTTAAACGAGCACACACATGACGGCTAGTAGATAGTAGCGCAATGACAATGACAGTGTGCGACGGGGCGAGAAGACAAATCAGCTGATGCAATCTGCCTGGCTGTTGAATCTGTGTCTGTGTCCATGTCGTCGACCTCCTTTAGCGTATTTCGCACATTGTAAAATGTAAACAATAGTTTTTTAGATAATTTTCATAGTATATGGGGCTAATCATTTATCTCGCCAAAAAGAACGAAACGTCAAAGAATTAAACGGTTTTCAGTTATGAGCTTACCAGCACCTCTTCAGTCAAATGGCAAACATTTAATTATGTGTGTGTTATCACTCTATGGTCTTAATCTTACATTAGACATATTTTGGTATAAAGCGTGTGTACTGTGCCTGTTTATACCCCAAGCAAATATCTACAAAATTCAAAATTGCACGTATTGTCTATTTCTGCACAGAATTTGGATTATTCCAAGATCCCTCAGATTGCTTTATAGTATTTGCTACCTACACCAATAAGTACTGTAGTTCATAAATTCATTTCATAAATATCCTCAAACCCAAGCCGGCTTGATGCAGGTGTGAGTAGAAACAACAAAATCACTGAACAATCAGTAAATGACTAAATGTAAGTAGTATTAGATGCAAAATTTAATGAACTTAGGAGTACTACAAAACTAAGTGACTAAATTAAACGCCTTCTGATATGATCTGCTGGTGAAGCTACGAGCGAACAACAAATTCGTGTTTCAGTATCGACAGTTTGAAGGAACTCTGGAAATTGGCGAATATTTGTAGTGAACACAGATTAACACTTTCACTGCGATCAACATGTTAAAAACATGAAAATTTCACATAAGTACATACAAACTGCATGGTGCCCATAAGCACCCGTAGCAGTGAGAGTGCTAATGGGATTATCTTTGGCATCAGAAATGGTTCATGCTAACAGTGTGGTCATACAGTGGTACAGAGTGTGTGCTTACGAAATCACGATTGCAGTGATAACTTTTCAGATGGAGTGGTTGAAGTCAGTAAAGCCGTTGGTCCACTTGGTCGTTGGGCTATTAATGAACTGGAACAGTGGAGTTTGAAGTACACATCATCCATCAATAACACTCACACTCACCCTTCCATTCACCTTAAAATAGGAGGTCGTCTCAAATCGTATCAGTGTTCAACACTGTGCTACATGTGATTAGTAGAAGGAATGAATGGAAGTACAGTACCTGTGATTCGATGCGTCCATTCCCTAAATGAGACCTATCCCCCAATTCAAATTGAGTCAAATTACGTCGTCAATCCCATAGACTACGAATCAAATATATCAAAATACAGCTAAACAGAAACCGATTTTAAGAGAAGTTTTGAAGAATTCAAATACATGTTTCTTCAAATCTCAAAAGAGCGTTTATCGTGTTGTAAATAGCACGTGAAAAGTCTGTATGCGCTTCTACAGGAAGAAGAACGGCATGACTTGTAAGTGTGTGTTTGTGTTTGTATATAGGGGGTGAAAGTTGTGGTGGGTTGGAACCGTGCGTGACTCCGGAGGTCGGAGGAACTCATCACATGGGTTCGATCCCCGCAGTCACCACTAACAAATTGTAAAAGTGACCAAGCGGTAATGCTAAATAAAGGTCAAGGCTGAGCAGTCCTTACTTCTTCTCGTTAAACAAGACAAATTTTACCTTCTTTACCTTTTTGTGAAGCTTCCGAGGTGAAAGGGCAAGAAGGAAACCCGATAATACGGGTTGGAGAAGTTTAATACACAATACTCCTTATAGTTATAGGAGCTGTCTTTTACATATCTCCGACTTTGCAATGAACCTCCACTTTACAACCAATTATAACGTTCTCCCTTTTGGAAAATACTCCCTTCTCCTCCACAGTAGCCAATCACACACTCACACCACACAGTTTCCTCATTCTTGGAGAGTCGCGGAGAAGTAGCACTGGCATATGCAAAATTCTTCAACCTGTAGAATCAGTTCTGCTTCTTGAAGACTACCTCCTCTACTATACGGGATAACCTGGTTGTTTGCTGATGATGTCAGTCTTAATTACTGATACTGTAGTTTTAAAGATTTTGCACAGAGAACGGAATGATTACTAAAGGTTTACTGATATTAATACCTGGCGCAAAGAAAACAAGGTCCTGTTGAATAAGGGAAAGCTAAATCACTAAATCACTAATTTGAGATGCCGACCACTCTCATGAGGGTATTTTAAGGCAAATATGTGGGGAAGGATGAGTGTGATGAGTGGTAGTAATGAGTTATGAGGTGTAGTCTTGTTACAAACTAAGGCCGACTATTCCTTAGAATGGGTCATTAATTAATAGCCCAATGACCAATGGAAACACAAGGACCAACGGCTTAACGTGACTTCCGAACCACGCAGGTGATGGTCTGATATGTCTAAACGATGGTGGGAGTTGGTGCGGGTATCATCAGATGATCACTGAGACTATCTGAGCCGCTTTAGACCTACATCACCCTCAAAACCTGACCTCCATGAAGCTGGACTACAGGACCACGCCACGAGTCCCTAAGCTGTTGCTTTGGACTTTTACAATCGAAAAAAAGCTTAACTCTGTGCCTTTGCTGAGACTTGATGGTCAATGTGTAAAATTTCATAAGAAAGTTATGTATCTCGGATTGACAATAACATCTTTCAGGGTGCTGTTTGATCAAGAGGCTGAAGAGGAAGTTCTGTTAAAAATCTACTACAGTACAGGTGTTTTCATACTCGTATTCTACTGTAGTTTTGTTCTCTTAAAGATCCATTGAAGCGGAAAGAATTCTACGGCACCAGCTGCTACTAGTAGGATCTATAATGTATAAGTATAATTATAATGAAGCTTGAAATCGTAACATTCACGTTTCAATCATCTTATTTCCTTGACTTAACCTTAAAAAGTTAAACATTCATTGTATACAGTAAACACGCTCTTATTGACAGTTACATAAAACTTCATTTAGCTGTGGCTTGTCAAATAAAAGGTTTTCTGTTGGCCAACCTGAAATTAGTTCGTTTAAATTTTATTTGTTGCCTTTTTGGTACTTGTTTTGGTGATATTGTTTTTTTATTAGTTTTCAAAGTAAGTATTGTTTATTTAAATAAATTGTATCTGTCAAAAATAATAAATTGAGTCTATAAAAATAAAACCACGGAATAAAGTGTTTTATATCAACCGGGTATAACGTTCAATACTGGATTTGACAACGCAACCAGTATAGATTTACACAACACTGCTTGGTCTGCTGTCGCCGTTCTCATTGGCTTTCGTTTTGACATCAAGCCATTATTCAGGCGTTTTTAGTTGTAGCTGTGTGTTGTTATTCTTAAGTACTAATTCCTACGGTAAGGTAATGTTGTACCAAGTAATATCAACTTAATTTAGAATCTGAACGATTTTATTTCGGTTTGGTTTAGTAATATGTAATAATACTGCCACTCTGTCGGCCTCCGGTTCGAGGTTAAGACGCTATATTGGCGGGACTCCATTGATGGTGGAGACTTTGGCCCTAGCTGGCTTACAATAAATTCGAAGTTGTAATCCCTTTGACTTTAGTTCGTGAGATTTTCTGTGTTGTGAGTTAGTTCTAACTAGTTTGAAAAATACCTCTCTACCCTATTGAAATGTCTTACATTGAATATTAACTGAAGGCTTGTTCAGTATTAAAGCCTAAGGTGGTGAAATTTAGGTAAATGTGTAATTATGGAATAATGTAATTTTAGGGCTTAAGAAAGCTTTTGACCCCCAGGTTTCATCAGGAAACGGCCTTTGTTTTGATTAAACTGTGTAGGCCTAGTTATAGTCTAGGCTTGGTCTAGTCTTCTAGAGAATCAAATAATAGGTTTAAAATAACTTTGCTTACAATTTCAGTTTCTAAAATGATTTAATACATTCAACAAAGTTTTTAAACATTGGTCAGGCAGGTGGATGGGTACTGCAACACATTTCGACTTTATTCACAGATTGTGTGTTAAAAAACACACATTTAACTTAGCTATACTTTAAATCCTCCCTGTGATTTGTTTGTCAACAAAGTTGACAGACTTAATGCACTTTGTTTCTTCAGTTAGGGTGGCTTAACATCACATATAGCCTTACGTGACGAGTGCTAAATTCTAGCCTTCATTCCTGTCTTATATTTCTTAATTTCTTTTTTATGTTGGTTTATGATGAAATGTCCGACACGTGAAAGAAGGTTGGTCGGAAAGCTCTGGGCTGAATGAAGTAGGAAACCTTGAGGGTTCAGAGTTTGGTCAGCTGTAAACACTTCAGCATGCAAATAAGATAAAATCCATGTATTTTGTGACTTGGGAATACCCAAAAAAATTTCCCAAGTACATGAAGAGAATTTTTTTCCTGTTAATTCAACAAATTATGCTGATTTAGAATTAAACTATTCTTCAAAATATTTCTTACTGTAAAAAACTAAAAAATATGTAGCAGCTCTCCGCAGGAAATATTTGAAAATCAGGACAAAAACAAAGTGGCTTTTGTAAAAGCGTGAAAATTATGCACTTATGCGTGCGTCATACACTAAGACACGGTTGGCCTAGCCTAGCCCACACGCTCAAAAATCACCATAATACATTACTCAAACTATGTTGATTTGTTGTCTTTATCCTCAACAACTGGAAGCTTATAAATTAGGGTTGTTCAAGAGAATCATCGCTGCAGTCAAATTTTCAGCTCCTTTTTGATTAGTTTGAGGGTTTTTATAGTTTTCCCCTCTTCAAAATTGTCAAACTTGGAATGCTAAAATCATTGCAAAGTAAAGAAATGTACCCTGAAATTCTTCTACGAACATGTGAACGTGATCAACGAGTAATAAGCAGTGTTTGTTTTCAGAAGCTTGAGGAAACCACAGGATTTCAGAAATGGATCCAGCAACGGATGAGGACAACCACGATTCTACTGACTCGACTTCCTTACCAGCCAATGATCACAAAGAAGAAAAATCTCAAAAAGTTGATAAATCAAATCGGTTAAGAAACAAACCTGACAGTAAGTAGTCTTGTTAGGCCGTAAGTTTTACAACTTAGGATTCCTTTTTAATATTTTTGTACAGTTCAATCTAGTATTGGTTATATGGTGTCAGTGTATGGATGTCAGTTATTTGGTTGTTTGCCTTGTAGTATCATAATGTTTGACTTTATAAAAAAGACATTTGACCTTCAAGCCTAAAATCTGTGCTATCCTAACGGAGTCTGAATCAGTGTCGAATTGAAAAGTCAATATTCTAGAGTTTGAAAGTGCGCTACAAGCTAGCTGCTCAGTAAGTGTAACATTGTAGTGTATACTCAACAATTTATAACCCCAAAAATTACGCTGTCTTTGATATTCATTCAAGCAAGATGACATATTTTTACCGTGTGAGACCAGTATGAGTATAGAATTGTGAGCAGATTATATTTTAATATCAGTGGAGTAAAAAATTTTTTTTCTGTAATCGGGTACCCTTGAATGACTGTGAACACTATTGAGGACTAGTAAATTTTTCCGCTGAAATCTAAAACTGACGTGAATTCTCTAAATTTCCAACTTTACCTGTTATAAACCAATTTTGACTTCTCGATCCTGTTGAACCAGTAAACACCCTGAAAACAGGATAAGATGTTTTCAGATAACTTACCAATTTATTATCAAATTCACCAAATGCTTCTTACTAAAGTTGACAGGAAGTGAAATAGGAGAATAGTGAAATATGGCAGCAGTCACCAAGAAATGTGCATTCTCTTGAAGGGAAATTTCTATAGCAAGTGGAGACACAGTATAACTTTTCATTACAGTTACCTTGGTTGAGGGCCTGTAGATCCTACGGTGCAGGTTGTTTCGCAGCGCTTGTGCTGCATCATCAGTAGACACACTAAGTCACTATTTACACTGATATTAAAACTAAACACTATTAAAACTAAGAAACTTAATTAGAATTATTTACATGGTCCACGGCACTTGTGCACTCATGGTTCGGCGACGCCTGTGGCCTCGCCGCGAGCCGTAGAGGGTGCGACTGACTGTCGATGAAATGAGGTCAGCGGGCGGTGTGGCTGAAGAGCTGGCGTTGTTCCCGGGAAACCCCTAGGACAGATTGGTCGGTCTCGACTCGCGGGCGCTGACTGAGTTTGAATGGTTCTGGCAAATTTGAATAAATTTGATAAAATAAAATTTGAATTTTATAATTTTTCAACAATGTCAATTTTAATTTGTGTTTTCTTTAACTGTACTGTAATTTGTACCAGGCAATTTATAGTTTACGGTAGCTCCTACGATGATTTAGAAGGCTGACGATCAAGTAATAAATGTTTTCCATTAATATGCAGTATACAATAGATAAAATGTGCTGAATTTTCTACGCTTAACTTGAAAATAACACAAACACTTGTGGTGTGCGGTTGCAATTGTTTTTGTTTTCTCTTCAAAGGGCTCAAACAAATTACAAAATATATAATTTTCTAATTGAAATATTTGTTTTCAGTTCCTGTCATGTTTTCTGATAGTGACGACTCACTGGAAGGATTCGGTTATGCCCCTCGTAAAAGGAAAAATGATTCAGAAAGTGAAGATGATTGGGATCCTAGAAAAGGTCCTAAGAAAGGAAGTGCGAAATAGAAACCTAAAACCGAAAAATCACCTAAAAAAACGAGAAAACCCAGAGAGCCTAAGGAGAAAAAACCTAAAAGAACACCTAAGCCCAAAAAAGAGAAAGACCCTTCAAAACCGGCCAAAAAGAGAGGGAGAAAGCCAAAAAATAAAAAAGAAGAAGAGGAGGAACCGGTAAAAGATGAGGAGTCCAACGATGGCATGGATGATCAGGAACCGACAACTGAAAAGGATACGGAAGAAGAAACTGACGGAAATGTGGAGACTAACGACACAAAATCTGAAGAAAGCAACGCAGCTGCCGAGGACAGCGTAAGTGTATCTTAATTTTTAAGTCTCCCTAGAGATGACGAACACAAACTTTTCCTAGTAAGATAGCCCCTTGAATTAGTCATCTACTAGATTAATTCAAACATCCCGTCTAAATCTTGACTGTACAAATTTTAATTAAGAAGTAATTTAGGTTTTATATGAGAACCACACCTGAGAATTGAAACAGTATTTATAAGAAACTATTCCTTAAACTCAGGACGAAAATACGTATGTAAGTAAGTAGGTAATGTAGTTGTAATACTGTTAGGTGTAAAACGATTCGAGGACCGTTTTTATAATCATTCTAAGTTTTAACACACATAAACCAATTTTTTTAACATCTATTTTAGTTTTCTAAAAGAGTGTTGAAATTTCAGTGCGTATTTTGTACGCAATAATTTACCCTGGTTTTCTTTACATGCACATACTTGCTGTGTGTACCTGACTGTTTATTTATGGCAATGTAAATAGATATTTATTTTGTCATCGTCTTTTATTTATAATAGTTTTAAAGTTTGGGAAAAACAAAAAAGAAGAGTGCGTTTCCACACACGGATATGAACGTGATCTAATTGTGTATGTATTATAAATCAGTCTGTCTAGTTGTAGAAGAAAAATCAAAACTGTTTCTAGAAGTTTACTACTAGATTTGAAAATCTTTTGCCGGAAAGATTTCAAATCGGTGATCACTTATAGAACTTTATCTTTACAGCATCTTTAGTACATATTTTTTTTAGTACGTATTTTTTTAGTCGATAATGTAATTGGTTTGATTGGCAGTGTTGTATGGTTTTAGACTTATTCCTCATTAATGTTTTGTTCTTTTTCGTAAAGAAGCAAGTGCTCAGTTTTTTGAAAAGGTGTTTTGGAATCAACTTTGGTGTGGTTAGCTAAGTGTAAATATTTTTGGTAAATGTGTAAGTTTTGTTTGTTAGATTTTTATTCATTCTATAACTAAGGTTGGGTGAGTCAATGTTAAAAGTAAGGTTTGATTTTGTATTATTCTGGGGTTTAAGAGACCCCGATTGTTTTGGGTTATCTGTACCTATTTTGCTTGTTCGATCTTTGTATATTTTAATCCAAAATCAAATCAAATACTTTTTACATAAAAAAACACACTGTAACACCTTGCTCATCCTTACTTATAGAGAACAACGCCCTAAACAGTTTATTTTTGTAATTTTTTTTATGTTTTTACATACAAACAGCTTTTAAAAAATCCTCATTGTATCTTTAAATTTTTCAATTAAAACAAATGCCCGCTTAAAAAAGTACAATACAATAAAACCTCCAACAAATATTAAAATATTTACCGGACAAACATTTTGCAGTGGATTATTATAACCTTGCAAACCAAAGATCCAAACAAGATAACACGTTCATATATTTTTAGTAAAGAAAACTTGTGTAGAAAGCCCTTTTTGTTACACACATCACAGACTAAACTTTTTCAATAAAATGAACTTTTATCATTTGGATTTTGGAAAGTAATTAGTATTGTAAAAACTATCTGGTAGGATCTCACTTATTTTGTAGAAGACACTGCCAATATGTTTTTAATGTAGAAAGTGTATATTTAACCAAATTAAACCAATAAGTTAGTATAAAACTATTTGTATTGTCTAAAATACAGTACGCCTCTCTTGTTGGGAACAGACTCTAATGGAAAATTAAAAGGTCTAATTGAACAGAAAGCAATGGTACTTTGCCAATTTGGTTTTAAAAATAGACTTGTAATTCCACAAGTCGGCGCAGAAGCAAAATTTAGTCAAACTTTGAAACCAACAACAGAAGTGTTTAAAGAAACAAGCCGGCTTGTTCTTTGTAATCTGAAGTGCGCACACAGTGTAGGGTGACACACTATTTTTTAGTGTTGGGTTGATCTCGATTTCACCAATTCCTGGGGTTGGAAATTGGTCAGTAAAGTTGAATCCGAACCGCAGAATTTGAGAATTGGGAATTGGTTTTAAAATCGGAAATCGAAACCGCTCAGTTAAGGGTTGCTAGCTAGACCCTGCACGGGTAAATAAATCACTAAATCACTAGAGGACTTAGTCTTGTTACAAACTAAGGCCGACTGTTCCTTAGAATGGGTCATTAATTCATAGCCCATTGACCAATGGAAATACAAGGACCAACGGCTTAACGTGACTTCCGAAAATAAGTCCACCCTCCTGCAATGTCGGGAAGTCGTGACGCCTGTGCATGTGTTTTGTATTGTTAACAGGTAAATAATGAAATTATTTTCATTTTTTAACTGCTGAAACCTATTACTTTGTCAACTAAAAATCGACCACACATTCTTTATGCAGTGGAGTGGCACAATCTTCAAAACAAATGAAGGTAGAAATGCACGAGAAAGCTACAACCAACTTCATGCAATTGAGAATATCTTGAGTCTATTTTTATCGTTTCTTAAGGGACAGGTAATGATGAGTATTCACGTAACTCTCAATCATAAACCATATTTTCCATAATCTGTACCTTCCACAACATTTGTCCGTTCAAGTGAGAGTCTACACTTTTATAAAATAGTAGCGACGCTACACCTAAGACTTCTAGTGTGTTGTAACCCAACACTGCGCACGCGGTTCACTGCATACGTACAGACAAATTGTTCTAGACGAGAGGGGCCTATCTCTATTTTGTACTAATATCTTGCACACTTTTTTTCACAACACCGAATATGCTGTAAATAGTTAGTTTTAATTTTCCAAGCACTTTTTATTGGATTATGGTTTTTAAATTGATTTACTCGTAAATCCGTACAATCACCTTAGATAGTTTTTATTGAAAAGTCATTACAAAAAATGTGTTTTCCAAGATGTCAATACTAACTGTTAGTAACATGAGTATCACTCACTCATAATCCAGCGAAATTAACATACACATAATCAGAAATCAACTAACTGTAGTTTTAGATTTTAAAATAATTTAGTTTTGTAGGGAAAAAACTTGAAAACAACCTAGTGGATTTCATTTCTGATTGTTTCTGTTATAATTAGAATGTTTTATGTGTTCTTCGTTAAATGTTAGTTGTTGATTTATGAAAATATTTTATATTCTGTATGGTACATAGGCCTAGTTTGATACCATTCACTATAGTTGCAAGTTGCTTTTCAAAGAGCCTAATTTCACTCTTAAGTATTTAGTTACTTATCATATTTGTATATAATGAAAAATGTAGCTGGCCATTTGTTCAGTTTTATCTTCCTAAGTATGGTACAAAAATTGCTTGTTTCTTAACTTAACCAATTTTTTGTTGATGTTTTGCTTAAAACCCTGACATTTTTTTGTAAAAGGCTTGTAATAATTATGTTTACAAATTCTTGCCTGAAATTTAATTTTTACTCTGCACTGAATTGCAATGTAACAATCTGTAAAATTTTAATTTGAGAATCTCAAAATAGTTTTGTTAGGTTTGGCCAATACATAACTAACAATGTCATAAAAAGGCCCCAGCAGTATTCATGTGAACAAGTAGATGAAACATGTGTTTCAGTTCGTAAAACTGTGTTTTTATTATTAAAGTATTGTATTTTTTTGTTGTAATACAAGTGTAGCTAATAATGTTGATGTGCACATAAAGTAAACGTGAAGTGTTTTGTAAATTTTAACAAATAAAATATAAAATGAACATGTTTTCAAAGTTTGGATCAGTTTTGAATAGGCGTTTGACGGTTAGGTTATTTTACTGTAAATGTGATGGAAGTAATGAACTAGAATAGTGTTAAGTTATATGTATTGTCTTGAAAATGCTTGTGCTTGAAAATTTTATAACTGGAATTGATTTATTATTAAAGCAATGTACACAATACATTTTACACGTTTATTACCCTTTATGGCTCAATTTGACTGCTTTACCAAATTGTCTGTTAGTTTTACTTTTATTTTATATTGATTAGATATAAATCAGAGTTGGTTTTAGCTTTTTAACTTTGTACAAAGTCTACCAGAAAGTAATTTCAGTGTATTTCCATCACCGTACGGACAATTCAGTGTTTGGGCAGCCAGTAAAGCTCAGAACTTTATTTCAACTGGCAGAATTTCCAATTTTGAATAGTTGGCAGTGAATTAAGATTTTGTCAAACTGTGCAGTTTCCATAAACATAGTGTACCAAGAAAGATTCCCCAGTCTTCTGAGCAAAGTGGTTTTCTCACAGGTGAGATGCAAGTTAAACACTTACGAAAGTCTCTCGTTTTAAATATTGCAGACCAAACAGTGAAAAATCAGAAGACTCAAAACTTGTCTACTTATGAAAATTCCTTGAAAAGTCTATTACGAGCCCCTGGTTGAATAAGCTTTGATTCTAATTGGAAAACAAATTTAAGAACCTTGACTCTTGTTAGGAAAGTTTGTTTTATAAAAACGAAGTTCAATACAATTGGAGTATGAGAGGACACAAAGCAAGAATGGAGAAAAGAAACTGAAGAAAAACACTGAATTTGAATGGAGGTTTACCCCCATTTTAGGAAATGTACATTCACAATATGTTTTGAATATTCTCTGATTTTCAAATACATTTGATGGTTCAAAGGTGATGTAAATGAACACTGGTACCTGTCCTGTTGAAAGGTCATCTGTAAGACATCTTCAAACTGAGTTCCAGTAGAACAGCACACAGTGTTAGGTACAGTAGTTGAAGAAATTTCTTACACAAAACTTGAAAACAGTTATATCAAGAATACTTTTATTCTCAAGTGCTGGGAAAAATCTTAGCGGAGCACTCCATTAGTAAGTTTTTTTTAAGTTTACACTCCGTTTCACTCTTAGTTGACAGCATTGGTCTTAAGAAGGAACCTTACTTAGCCTTTAACGTAAAAATGTCAAATTTCATTGAAATAATAAAATATATTCTGTCTCAAGTAAGTCCAAGCGTTATCAGTAAGTTCTCGGAAATTGACATCAGCCCCACTTACCTCTCTCTTTGCAATTTTTATTTATTTTCTTACTGTTGACAAAATGAAGAGTTTTATGGAATTGGGGATTACTCAATCGAGTGCAGCTTTTAGTTTGTTTTTATCTTCAAGTCCTCTTAGCTTCTTCTTGTCCTTTTCATTCTAGATTTGCATCTGAGGAAAGGAATTCTTAGAAACTGAAAGAATTACAAGGTAGTCTTGATACAAAGGGTGCAAGTGAGCCGAGATTTTACTGTGGGAACTTTCACTTGTGGTATATGGGTTATCCGTGCTGCTAGCCAAAAGGGAAACAAAGTGTAGATAACAATTTTAGTTTATGTGATATACGTTAATTGTTTTATGTTAGTTATCTTTATTTTTAAGGTTATTTGGAATGTGTTTACTTTAATGCCTATCTGTCCAAGAGATACACAGTTTCTTAATTTTATTCCAAAGCTTTATGCATAACTGGTGAACCCTTTTGATTAACTCAGATAGCTACTAAAGATGCTGTTTAGAAAAGACAACATATTTAAAAAAAATTAAAATTAGTTTTTTATTATAAAAGAAGGTGTATTGCCAACCAGTCTTTAATAATAAACAACATATTTTTGTTATTGCAAACACAGATCCGTTTATTAAATCCATAACAACTTTGCAATTAGAGAACCCTTGTTCAAAACTCCCAATTTTGTACAGGAGGTCCATAACTTAAAAAGAAATTATGATTCACAATGTTACATCTTATGCCAAGGATGAAAGTGCTTTGTCCACTTAAGTTTTTCGTTTCTAAGGTATCTTTACCAACATGGAAATCATGGAAAAGTCAGGGAATTTACTCAATTGTTTGAAAAATCAGGGTATTTTGTGAAAACCGATCCTTACAGCTTGAACACTTTCTAAACTACTTAAAAATTACAATGTAAATGCCAGAGAAGTTGTAAATGTAGGCCTAGAATCACTTGTAAAAATCGGTCTGGAAACGTCAACGAATTTTTCCCAAACCAACAAAATACAGTATATTATTAATTAATCTCACTTGCAAATATGCACATCTAGAATACTTGAATTTTTAGGAAAGTACAGACTGTTTCAAAAGTCATAGTGCAAAACTAAACGCCTGTGGTTTTTTTATTTATTGGTGGAAATGCAACAATGAAAAATCTACATTTGTTTTTTACACTAAAAGTGTTTTTAATGATTTATTTTATCTCAGTTTTGTTGTTTACTATAGCGGTCCAATTTAATAAAATGGTTGTATCAAAACGTGAAGAAATGATGGCAAGTTGAAAAGTTGTAATGTCCTCCAATGTGGCTAGACCCAACTCCATGTGACTTATTCTTGTGAGAGCACTTTAAACATGTTTATTACCCTCCCAAGCCAGAAAACTTACAAGCTCTAAGTAATCGAATAACCAAAGCTGTGGAATCTGTCATGCAAGAAATTCTGCAGCACGTTTAGGCGGAATTTGATCATATATTCCATTCATGCAGGGCTACCAATGCGGGTCACTTTGAACACTTGTAGATTATGTACAACAAACTTGTGAGTAAAATGATGCAACTTTTATTTTGCTGTGACCTTTTATTTCTGAGAACACCACGTTTACGTTTGCACTGTGACTTTTGAAACACCCTGTATGTTACATATTCATATAGCAGATGAATCTACCAGATAACATTTATCTATTTTAAAACTTCTTAAAAATTGTTTTGATATAGCAACTAAATAATACTACTAAACGTTAATCTATGAACATTTGC
The DNA here is from genome assembly GCA_018831715.1 of Matsumurasca onukii. Lineage (NCBI taxonomy): Eukaryota > Metazoa > Arthropoda > Insecta > Hemiptera > Cicadellidae > Matsumurasca > Matsumurasca onukii. The sequence goes on along the minus strand of CM032058.1, from coordinate 54,631,669 downwards.
ATCGAACCGTGTGGAATCAAGCACATTTATGTTCTGAACGGTAAAGAAACCGAAGCCGAGCTGGAGTGCCGGGGAACTGTTGTCGGACATGATCTCGGTGGAGCGGAGAGTTGCCGAGAATATCGTCAGGTTGTTCGAGAACGATAATACAATCCCGTTCATCGCCCGCTACCGGCGAGAGATGACCAACGACATGAGCCCGGAGGATCTGAGGCATGCCAAGGACGCTTTTGAGGCAATCAAGTGAGTTTTATTTGAAATGTACATATTTTATACAGTGGAACCTTGTTTATTTGGAATAACCGGGGGTGGACACAATCCGAATCTTTCAGATAGTAGGAGGAGAACTGAGCACAATAAGTTGTCCATCAAAAATCAATGTTTTCTCTTCATATTATACATGAAAGGTTCTGTTAGATTATCGATTCAGTAGGTCAGGAATTTGTTATTCTTAAGCTCTACGATGACTGATAAGATACCGGAATGAAAAGCACTTTGAATTAGGGAGAAAAATGGGATTGCGTTCAACTGACCAGCTTATCATGAGAGGAGCGACTAGCAAGGCCGCTGACTAATCAGGAGACATTTGCCCGGAGATTATGGCTAGGCTATGTTTACCGTCGTCAAAACCATGGCAAACCTACCCAGTGGTGGCTGGTGGTATCTCAACCTGGGGGTTCAAATTGAAAACAAAGTTTATTAAAAATTAGGTACATTACAGCATTTTATTTAGTCAAGAATAATAAATACTAAAAGGTTTTTCAGAGGAGGCCATACGATAGTTGACCCCTACAGGACCTTATCCTAGTTATACAACTTTCACTTTTAAAGAAGGGCGACCCTCTTTCAATACTAAATTATACCACCTGATCTAAATATTGCTGGCCTTCAGCACAGTCTTCAAAAAGGTCTTTCTCAAATAAGGCTTGCAAATTTTGTTGAAAGGCAAAACTTACTAAAAACAAACAAATTTGGTTTCTGCAGTAGCAAATTGACCCAGTCCTTTCATCTGGTTGAGATGATAGTAGAGGAAAGTTGAAATTAAACAAGAAAGTGTTTTTCTCGACTTTTTAAAGGCTTTCTTCGATTGTGATAGCCTGTTTCATAAATTGCACTACTATGGGATTTGGGGAGTGCCATTCTCTTGGCTTGAACTGTATCTTAATTATAGAAAACAATTTGAAGGCTTTTTAGATGTAAAATCGAGGGAGATGGGACTAAGCTATGGGGTACTTTAGAGCTCCGTTCTCAGCCCTCTGTTCTTTTTTATCTACGTCAATGATGTTGGTTTGTTGGCTTGGAATGGACGACTTGTTCAGTATGCATATGACTTGACTCTGTTTCAGCACATAGACAATCACAGAACTGGAAAACATCATATTCGTCGAGCTCAACAAAACTCAAATCAAATCATCATTCGTTGTTGTTTACGAGAGAAAGACTCAGTAATGTTGGATGAGACTGAGATCAAAGAAGTCTATTCAACAAAATTCCTCAAAAATGTTATCACTTTAAACCGAATCGGCGTGGTTGGACAATAAGTCACAAATTCATCAAAAACTGAAAGCTTTTTGAACAAAAAATGGACTTCTAATACCACATGACATTTTCTATTACGAATGAAATTTAAATGTTTGATTGTACAGCCTTTGAAGGAAGGTGAAGCTACCTTTTGTACTTTAGCAGTGCATCTATATAAAACGTCTCTAAAGACCCCCTACAGTTTTATAATATTCAAAATCATATATAAAATATTAAAAACAATTGTGTTTTATAGAACCATCCAGACGAAGGCAGGTTATATTTTGAAAGCGATAAACAAATTGGGTAAGCTGACACCTCACTTAGCCAAGTGCATCAATGGTGCTCGCAGTATGGACGAATTGGAACATTTTGTAAGTTTAATTTTTTGTTTAATCCATATAATATTGAGCATTTTGATTTAGGGAAAAGTTGAAGACAAGTAAATTTCATAATTTAGTAAAATATACTGGAAGATGTTGTAACTTTTGGAGAAGTGCTAGATATGTATATCTTTATTTATAACAACTGTACTCAAGACCTCGTATTACTGAAGCTTGTTCACATGCTTACATTATGAAAGCTCGATATAAAAATTATAACATGCACATTTTGTACTTTGCAATGTTTATGATCATAATAAACTCATCACATGTCGAACAAAAAAAGTAAACTTTACTACACTATTTAACAAAGTTCTGCCGCCAATGTGCGGAACAAATAGTGGGCGCAGCCTGTTCTTTAACTTGCTTTAGTTTACAAATTGCTATACTACACAACATTTTTTTATATTTTTAGACAAAATATAATTGTTTTTGGCAAAAAACCTCTTAGGCAAAAAATTTGTTGTCATTAAACGACATGTTGAGGCCATTCTGTTGAAAAATACAACACAATCTGCAACGATCAACAAAATTACCATTTTACATCTGTAACAACTTAAAAAGACGATAAGGTTTTGAATTTGAGGACTATCACTTTAAGTTTAGATAGAAAACAATAATAAAGAAAAAGTATTCAGTTTAATTTGTACTAGGTGTTGAAAAGTCAATTTTGTCTTGTAAAAAACACTTTTTTTCAAAACTGCTACAAACTATGACGTTGAATCACCGGAACACGCGGCCATGTTGTTGCCGACAGTACCCGCATAGCAAGCGGCAGCAAGCGGACATTGGCTGAGGCGCCACAGCCTTGGGTCGGCATAGCGCTGTTCGAGGGCTCGGACTATGTCAACCTGCAGGCTCTGCTGCGCCCGGACACGCCCGGCCTACACACACTCGCCGACATAGAGGACAACATCTGCTACATCATCGCTGATGTGCTCAGCAAGGACAAGGATGTGCTAGACGAGCTCAGAGCATTGTGAGTTTGTGTGGAATGGGTAAAAGTTGGTGATTATTTGATTAGGATATTTTTTGAGTGGGGCATTGTAAAATACGTGTCATTGACTAAAAAGATGTAGAACAACTTGAAATAAGTCAACTTGACACATACACAAAATACGATAAAGTATTTCAATTTATATACATGTTTAAAAACCTACTGCCACTGGTAAGAGGAGTTTGAATGAAGAAATGGTTTTTCAAAGCTATAAACTAAAGTATTTTATTAAGAATAGTTTTATGCATTTTTGATTATTCTTAAATTTTGAAGTTTCCAATCTTCTCTGGTAGTTTGTTGAATTTATTTTGCTGCCTGTTAAATAATTCTAGGCAAGCATTTTCAAAATAAAGAATATTTAGGCAATGATTATTGTTTCGTGTGGATTGATTAAAAGGTGTTTCTATTATAAAATATTTCCATTTGTGTGAAACTTGCCGATTTAATTAATTCTTAAAATGCCATCATCCGTTTAATTGTTCCATTTAACTTTTACCTCACTTTGAGTTTAAATTGAATTCTAAAATTTGCATAGCTTGTCCCTGTTAGTCTAGAAAACTGCATTCTTTTAATATGGCCGCAGAATTTCAATTTTGTTTCTCAATGACTGAAAATATGCCAGTGAGTTCATCCATTTCTTATTACCACAAAGTCTGTATGTTTGTGGTTTAATGTTGATTGGGACTAATATTATCCTAACAATCTTCATATATCTTTTTTTGGGTTTGTTATAAAGGCATCCTAGTCACATTACCTTAACGTAATGTCTAAGTTTTGCGTATCTAGGGGTTCATTTCTTATTTCTTCTTTTTTAATTAAGGAAACATTGCAACTTATAATGTCAGAATCTAAAAAAACAATAACAGCTCTGAACCTGATGAAACTTCTTTCATTCTCACATAAAACCAACGTAACCGTTTTCAGACAAAAAAGAGCAAACAACATCAAGATAGAGAGTACTTTGTCTCGATCGGCAAAGGGAAGCGGTAAAGAGAAGAAGGCTGCAAAAACTCAGGGCAAGTTCGCCAAACCTGAGACTATCAAAGGAGTGGAAGATGGAAAATACGAACACTACTACAACTTCTCCTGCCCCATACAACACGTCAAGTCCCACCAGGTTAGAGACATTGTCCTAAGGCAAGTAGAAACTAGTTAGTGGTTAGAGAGTGATGTATCAAAATATTGTGTACTCTGTGTTTACAACAAATATTACTTCTCAAGTGCTTTTTCAAGAACATATGCTGTGATTACTGTTTATCTTAACAATAAATTGCAAATAATTATATAAATGTTCTTACTAGATTGCTTTTATAATTATTAATTAATAACTATATTAATTTGATGCAAAGCCTTACAATCAAATACTGTATACCTATTAAAAGTGCAACAAGGATGGGATAATGGACATCATATACTGCAGTTAAAGAAGGGTCAAGAAGTATTGCTCCGCTACAGAGCTGTACCACTCAATTGTGGGAAATCTTCAGCTGAACTGCACTTCAATCAAAATGTCCGCACAAAACTAGAAACTCTTTGCCCAACTCCCAATTTTCAATTGAATTTTGTTCAGTAACCTGCTCTTTCAAAGTGGGAGAAAAGTTATAAGTTAGTAGAATCGTAGGATGGAAGTTTGGAAACATATTGTTACAACTTGGTTCTTAACTCTACAGAACCAAGTTGGACAGCAAAATTTGGTACAAATGTTTCTTTTGTAAATTTCTAGATTAATTAGTTTGTTAACTAGCAAATCAGTTTACAGGAAGTGCCTTTTTGAGTGCCCCAAAAAATTGGTTTTATGCTGTAACATTTGTATTTATGAGACAATTTTTATGAAATTTACCATAAACCTTAATGGTACAATAACCAACATGTTTGCCTAAAACCAACAAAATCCATTCTGCCAGACCAAGAAGGGCTTGAATAATGCCCATATTTTACTGCTATCTAGATTTGGCTGATCTGATTTTTGATAGGTGTGTTGGTTGTTTTATTTATTCTTCCAACGGAACACCATTTAAAATAAGAAATTCCTCGAAGAGGTTAACATGGTTAGTCTAAAAAACTAATGCATAACCGAGTAGACAATTTGTATGGTTATCATGACATAAACGTGTATATCAAATTTCATTTAAGTTGTATCATAAATGCAGTTTTATAGCATAAAACCACTTATTTGGGTTAAACTATTTTTCCTGTTATTGGATATTCGCAATGATTCACAGTAGAATTTATGGCTATGCGACAGCTATATGTTTTGAACAGCCTGCGTGACCAAGGTGTTCATTTTGGACAGGTCTTAGCACTGAACAGAGGAGAGAGCCAGAAAGTGCTGTCAGTGAAGATCTTGATCCCGGATTGGTTCATCAACGGGCTGAAGTACTTCTGCCGCAACCGCTTCCTCAATGGTGGCCGGCACTATCCGCTGCGCACGCAAGTATTCGAGAAGAGTTTCAAGGACGCTTTCGCCAGACTCAGTGAGTACGATTCAGATTCTATATGTTCACAAGTATACAAATTTTAAAACCGAGTTTTTACTACAGGTCTTTGAATCTTAGAGTTACTAGTTGAAAAGAAGAAAACAAAATACTTACATTTTAAGCTTTTGATAAAGAAAATTTAATGTTACAGCAGCAATTTTCCCAATCACTTCACAGTAGCGTGCAAGTACAAATTTGTAATATATTTAGTTTTAAATTGGTTATATCGAGTGTTTGGCCTTCAGGGAGTAGCCATCTTCAAAAGTTGTCACTGCAATGCCGGAAATTATTTTGGTGCCTTGTAATCTATATAGGATGACCAGTTTCGGTTTGAACTAAATCAAATCCTATACATCTAAAACTATACTTTTGAGTTTCCAAAGTGTATTTTTTGTTAACCGCTAATAGACAACGACCTGTTCAAGTTAAAACTTAATATTGACTTGAGTTAATGAATTTTGTGAATTATAAATTGAACCTGATATTTCCTGTGTGCAGTCCACCCCTTGTTGGCACGGCAGATTCGTTCCCATCTCAACCAAGAAGCTGAAAGAGCTGCCATTGAAGTTTTTGCTACAAATTTAAAGAAACTCCTGCTGACACCTCCGCTTAAAGGAACTCCCATACTGGGTCTGGATCCAGGTAAAATTAACTTTTCTATTTCAATTTATTAACTCGTTTAGATTTTTCTGTTAGTTATTTAAAAATAACCGTCACCTGTTGAGTTAAACAGTGCCTTCCAAGTGTTTTGTTGGTATTTATCATAAATAAGAAAGTGGTATTTGCCTAATTAGACAAAGACTTAAATTTAAATGCTTTTAAGGTTAACAGAAGCTAAACTAATAACAGGGGTTGATGCCTTTTGGCTTAAAATGAAAGTATTGATAAATTTCTATTATCCCAGTTGCAGGACCTTATTTTATTACAGTTACCTTGATTGTGGTGCCTGTAGATTCTACGGTGCAGGTTGTAGTCTAAACACGTGCAGCACAAGCGCTGCGAAACACGTGTTTAGACTACAACCTGCACCATAGGGTCTACAGGCACCAAAACCAAGGTAACTGCAAGTATTGAGCTTTTTTAACTGTTTTTTCTCTGGATTTGAGAAATTATGTTTGAGTGTTTCGTAAAGACAATCAAAAGAATAATTTTTTTCTACATTGAGACGGAAACAGAATTTAATTTGACCAAAGACTAAACGAGTAAAGAGTAAAGTCAATTACACTTCACCAATCATAGCATTTGAAATGTAAATCTGTTAAGAGGTTTGGAAATGATTGACAGGATTCAGTAACGGCTGTAAGGCGGCCATGGTATCATCCTCGGGCACGATACTGGACACAGAGGTTTTCTACATAAACTTCCACAAGTCCAAGCCCGGGCCCCCCTCAGAGGACCCCGTAGCTAACCGGCTCAAGGATCTGCTCATCAAACATAGGTCAGAGTTGATGCTATTCTACTTCTTAGTACTTTGTTGTTTATGATTGTTGATTGTAAAGATGTAGAAAATATTTTGAGCAAACAGGCCACTCTCAGTAGTGCTAGAGGCTCAATAGTTTGAAACTCCTTTAGTCCACAAATAGTTGAGTTATTGAGTTTCTACTGTAAATGAAATCTTCGTATAATTTGTGTATTGGTCTTTATTTAACAATGGTATTAACTCAGTATTGAGCATCTCACTACAACAACTAAACCACCGGCTAGAGTGCCTTGACAGGCATAACTGCAGGTAAGCTAAAGTGACAAAAGCCAGTTTTACGCTTTGTTACCTAGAGCTCAAGTGCAGTGTCAATAAACCCTCGTCTCAGAGCAAAGTGCAAAGGACTAAGACTTGTTGAATCTGACCGCAGATGCTCACTGGTTGCCGTGGGCAACGGAAAGGCTTGTCGAGAGACAGAGCAGTTTCTCAGTGACTTGATCCAGGCTGGATTCTTCTCTCCTCTCGACGTTCAATATACCATCGTCAGTGAGCAGGGAGCCTCCATCTACAGCTGCAGCAGTGAGGCCACCAAGGAGTTCCCTGGCCTTGACCGCAACCTCATCAGTGCTGGTAATCGATAAATCATCTCATTATCTTGTTCATTATTCTAGTCTTGAATTTACTATGATTTATTTGTGCAGAAAATACATAATTATATTGTAAATAAATAGTAATGGTTGAGACCTTTGCACTTATATAGTTTTCTATTTATATCCTCCATACTTCTACAAGGAAAAGTTCCCTGGAAAACCTTCAGAGTTGTATGACTCGTTAAAATACATTTGCCAGTTGTTCGTCAATTTTCTGTAGGATACAGGGGACAAAGTCCGGTTTCAACCCTAAATCTACTTGTTAATACGAATATTTCATGTTTTTGGTATAAACTAAAATTTTAATCCTCAAGGGTGCGGTCCCCAAGGAGTCAGTGATGACTTTAAGCTTTGGCATGTGGTACATCAAATTAAAGACCTTTAGTAGAATCGAATGCCACAAATTTCAATTGCCACATTAGGACACAAAATACTGTGCCCGTACAAATAACACTGATTAAAAATCACAGGAGAAAAAAGTGATTGCTTTTTCCAACAAGCAATTTTTCAGAACGCATTGCATCCTGGGTGTCGCAGACTACTGATTTTGATGCTGCGTGTTGTTTGCTTGTTGATACAGTGTCACTGGCGCGGCGGGTGCAAGACCCACTGTCCGAGATGGTCAAGATTGAACCCAAGCACCTCGGCGTGGGCATGTACCAACACGATGTGCCTGAGAAACAACTCAACGCAACTCTCAACGAAGTAGTCTCGGAGTGTGTCAGCTTTGTAGGAGTCGATATCAACACTGCTTCCATCTCACTGTTGAGGTGAGACATACTGAATATGTTAGGTTAGATGTAAGCTAGTCAGTGCACAAGGGTGGCAGTAGTTCCTATCGCATAGGGTAAGGACTGCTGGGGATTCTAGAGACTCTAAACTTGTCTCCAAGGTTGGCGACTCTATGGACCCGTATAAGAGCAATTTTGGCAAGTCTCAGTAGAGGTTGAGAGCCCCAAGACCATGGGCCTGAAGTTTAAAACACACTTTGGAGTAGAAATAATATTTTTGGCTGTTAAGTTTGTCATATTTATAGCTTAACAAAGCTCAAACTAATTTAAAAACTTAATAACTGCTTATGAAGTTTTTAAATTCTATTAAATATTTTTCAATATTAGAGCTCAAAACTCTCGTTACCAACCATGTCAATCAAGTTTTTATTTTTTCCCCAGGGAGGTCGACAAGGCCGAAAACCCTTATTACCCTGGCAGCACTCATGACCAAGAGCCTCTTTGGGTGCAAGAAAAATAGAAAATCAAGCAGAAATCCAGACTTTTATCTGAAATGGTTTTGTTATACCATTTCTATAATTTGAACTTTTTTATTGACAAAAGAAGAGTTCAATTCCATTAAGTGGAATAGATAAATCTATTCATTTGTCTACTACCCGCTGGGCTGTATTTTAATACTGATGATTTGAATACCACATTATCATGTACCTGGTCTTTTATTCAATTAGATAATCTCAAAGTTTAGCAACCATTGGAATTTCACAAACTCCTTCAATTTTCAGTGTTCTTTGTTTATACAACTTTTATATTTCAAAGCTGACTTCTAAATTGAGCTGTATAAAACACAAGTATTCTAATAAGTTTTCAGTGAATATATCACTAAAATTGTACTTTATTATTTTAATTTCAGGCGAATAGCAGGTCTGAACGAGTCCCGTGCTTTGAAAATTCTTGAGTGGCGAGAATCTAACGGACCTTACACGAACCGACAACAACTGCGGCTGATAAAGGGGATCGGAGAGAAAACCTACGAACAGGCCGTCGGCTTCATCCGAGTAGTGCCTCAGTCAGTGAATACTGGCAAACTGGCCAAGTCTGAGGTCAGATCAAACTCTTTACTGTCAATAAATAAATAATTTACATGTCACGCAAGTAAACGTCCACCTTTTTAATATTTAAAATGTTCCATACATTCTGACATCAAATGACCCTAACTCTTTAGTCGGTCACTGTGGTCCCTACTCTTCCAGTTACATGCCATAAACTTGTATATGTCTTAAAATGCTTCTGCGACCAAACCCTTTTCAAACAAGTCTTGAACACCTTTTACTTTGGGGCACTTTTGATAACATTTGGATATTTTTCCCTGTGAACCATACTATTCATAGAACGGGGGTGTAAATCTTCTTCAACATTCCGGGTTTCCTTGCTAGTTAGACATAGGTATCGGAAAATGTATGAACAGTTTTTCAAACCTTCATATTTGAACTGGTGTATCCCTTAGAGGCAAAATATTTAAAAATCCTTTCTTGGTGAACTAAATGAATGTATGAAGAACAATTGTGCCGATTTTCACATTTCCAGGCCTTGTGTTGTTTGAGAAATTGTTATCAAATATTGAAAGAGCAATAATTGTGTTTTATATTAAATTCCTGCTGAAAAAACTAAATTTGTTTTGTAACAATTACGCTGGGTCCAGACTAAGAGGCAAGGGAGCGGTGTGGAGACTTGTTTCAACCCTCTGGACCGCACGTGGATACACCCAGAGTCGTACGGCGTGGCGCACCGCTTCATGGCCAGGTGTGGGGTGGAACTGATGCACATGGGGAGCGAACGCTTCATCACTCGAGTGCGAGACACACTAGCACAGGCCGGACTCGAGGCGCTCAGTGAGGAACTCAAGTGCAGCAAAGCGGTGGTGCACCTCATCGCCGAGGCTCTGCAGAAGAGCCCAGACGACGACTTCCGTAGCGAGTTCAGCAAGCCGCTGTTCCATCGAGGTATCAGCGTGTACTTTCTAACGGTATTGGAGTGGTTTTTAGGATAGAAATAATCTGGGCAAACCTGCCTAGTCTGCCTACTGTTTTTAAAGCCTTCCCCGGCACATTTGAACCCGGCAGCACTTTTTAAAAATCAACTACAGTCTGGAAGTTTTGTTTTCATGAGTAAACTGCAATGTACAGTAAAAACATAATAGTTCGACACTCCCCAAAGTTCAACACCTTCCGTGGTTGGCTTGATAGTAACAAAAATGAAATACTTTACTTGAGTAATACATAATAATGTATGCAGGGTGATCACTGATCACGATAAGCTTGCCTAAACGGATTACGGACAAACCAATAGTCCTAGTCAGTTAGAATGAACTGTATCCCCACTAAATTGCATACAAGAAGTCCAGGAAAAATTTAATCCAAGGTTATTGTTATAGAGGGTGTACTAAACTGTATGTCACAGTTCGAATATTAGGAATTTTGTGATTTTATATACGAATGTAAGAAATTATGTACTTTAATCCTGTAGTACTCTGCAATAATAAACAGCGCGGAATTAACGTACGCGGGCAGTATACGGATGGTTGTGGTAGTAGGGCTTACCTGCGTTTCACCAGGACACTGACCTTTCCACCCCAACCCCCGCGCCTAGGCCTGAAATTCCAGGTAGAAAACAGTACAGTCATCCGTTCTAAAAACAAACATTTTGAGCGTATGCAAAAGATAGCTTTGAACAAAACACACTGACAGTATGACTCGGTGAGTGATTTTGTTCAAAGCTATTTGAGCGCATACCTGCGTGTATAATGCGTTATTATGAGTGCTGGTTTGTTATCAAACACATATAGTATGACATCACTTGGAAAACTATTTTTATTTATTTACCGACTCAACAATTTTATAATTTTTTCCCTTTACAGTGTTTGGATTAGGCGGTTTTCGGATAAACGGGGTTCAGATTAGAGGGATTCTAGTGTACTTTAATAGTATATTATTTCAATACTGATTAGTTTGCCCATTAGAACAGCTGGTAATTTAAACAATGATTCACTCACTTAGGAAGTTGATAGCGTAGAAGTTGCAGTCACCTGATACTTTTGTTTCACATGGCAATTGGGACTTTAAGGTCAAATGTAATTTATATATACCATTCTTATAAAAGGTAATTTCCTCATTCTTTTACTATTTTTCATACTATTCTTTTACAAGAAGAAATATGAAATAGTAAAACAAAACCCCAGTAACTCGCTTAACGATGTCGGCTGTTTGTTTTGATTCAACATAATCTAACTCTCTATTTCCACTCTTCAGCGACAGAGGATAGAATTATGCTTTGAAACAGCTGCTGGTAATAATAAAATATGTGAAAAATCGCCAAAATTATAAAAGAACCACTATAAAAACAGTTCAACCAAAGAGTGTAAGTTCAATTGGTAAGATTACTTATTGGTAGTTAAAAAGCAGGGCTAAGTGCAATGCCAAAAATCAAGAAATACACAGAAGATACTGCTTTTTTGTCTGGTAGATGCTATTTACTGCCTTTTACTTAATATCCATGTGATTCTAGTTTAGATTCAACCGTATACATTGTATGGCTGGATCTTTGGATTTCTATTTCTCATTGTCAAACTATGGAAATCAACCAACTGAAAAATGTCAGTTGCGCCTTTTTGGCCTAAGAGGGTGAATTTGTATTTAGTAAATTTCCAATTCTTCTATGATTTTCATTTTCTTCAAGACCCACCCATCCATCTCTAAAGTAAGTACAGCTCTTAGCACAAGATGAATGTTGGAATGGTTGCAGGGGTGACTTCGCTAGAGGACCTGCGAGTCGGGACAGTGGTGTCCGGGCGCCTGCAGAACGTCACTCACTTCGGCGCGTTTGTGGACATCGGAGTCGGCCGCGACGGACTCATCCCCATGTCCAAGACCAAGGGCATGACTCCCCAGTTTGGCGACAGGGTGGAGGTGCGAGTGGTTCAGCTGGAGGTGGAACGCAAACGCATCACGCTCGAGCTCCTCAGAATGCTCTGAACACTCTTCACGGATGGTTTAGAAGGTTTGTTTGAAAGGAGCCAACATAAAGTTTAAACACCGTACCATTCCCATGTGAAATATCACACCTACAACCTATGTACTTAAGTTTAGGATTAAATGACTAAAAATATTGAAACCAACATAAATAAACGATTGAATGCTTTGTATTCAACAGAGCCCATGGTAGAACAAAAACAGTTTCAAGTCAAATATCAATAGTTTCAGTTAGCTCTTAAGACATTGTGAGGTAATTTTTAAATTTCACATAAAAAACTAAAAGCTTGGACAATTTTTGAGGTAGAGGATACTAAAAGGTGTTTGCATTTAAATACCTTGGACTCGATACAAGATAGAACTTGGAAAGCATTTATCAGTTTTATGGTTCTTGTTCCTGTGATTGAACTTAAAGTAAAAAGTAACAATGTGGGTAATGTTACTAAGTAAATTAGTTATTATTATCTAAGTAAATTAGATATATATTTGTATATTCCTAAGTTTTTTCACTGTCAAGCTTTTTCATGGCTGGTGTCCTAGCTACATTTAAGTCTTCCCGTTTGCAGTGTTTCACAGTAGTACTGTGAACAGTGCTAGATATTTTGAACTCATTGCGGAGAACCCTGGAAAAGTAGTAAATACTAATTAGTAGAATTAAAAATATCTACTATTAAATAGCAGTAAATAACTTTAACAATTCGATACCTTTAATGTTAACTTTTTAGTCTGCCGCAATCTATTTAAATTTATCTGAAGTAATCTGCCTGGAAGTTCCAGTCACCGGTGAAGATTTCAAGTATTTATCGGCATTTATGATAGAAGCACATTTAGACAACAAGTGTTTGATTGGAAAGTTGGTCAGAAGGAAGTTACTGAATGAAGAGGAGTAGTCTGGATCAATGAAAGAAAAAGAGCTCATTCCGAAAGGATGTAAGTACTGGTTAGTTTTGGTACAAAGAAAAGCCAACTTTTCAAGACAGTGTTAACGTACTTTGCATGGTCTGACTGGGCCTATAAGTGAAAAATGTTAATAATAATTTGGATCTTGTTCGGTTTTGTCCCAACCTGAAAAACACTGCGTAGTATAAATTTCCCCCGAACAAAAAAGTCTATCCCTAATGTCTAAACAGACAAAGATGGAAGGACCTCGGCAGCACTCCCAGGAAATGGAGCTGCTTAAAAGATAATGTGGAAACTTCGGCTTAGTAACTCGGCTCAATGATGAGTTCAAAATAACAGCCAAGACTGTAAACAGTACAAGTTACATTAGACATTCTTATTGGTAATTTCCCTTTCATGTTATGTTTGTGTGTCATTATTATATTTATTCATAGAGATAGTACATGCGTGTAGTCGTGTAAGGGTAAAAAATAAGCAACTTGTTGTTATACATTGTTTATACATACAAATAAATAAGACTTTCTAGTTTTAGAGATATTCATTTTCCATTCCGATTCCTACACATTCTATGATGTTTCTGCCTTGCTCTTGAGAAATAATGGTGAATTTTGCCTGAAAAGAAAAAAAACCGATGTTATTTTTTAATTATACATAGTTACAAAATAGCAGAATTTTTAAAAATATACAGCCTGAAATATATTAACATGGCCTTAACACAATTTAAATAAAGAAACAATACTTCAACTATTTAAAAGATTTTGTGTAAAATGATAAAAAAAGTGAAAGAGGTTAGAGTGTCTAAGGTGAACCACAAAAAGATACAGTGTTCTTTTCAACTTTTTTTGGTTTAACGACAAGTTTAAGGCCTATTTCAAATAATTAAGAAAAACCACCTAAGTTCAAAATTAAAAATATTGTTACCATACTTTCACTGAAACAACATTAATTTCCCAAATAAGCAGTAATTAAGTATTAAGCCCCTGAACCTACTACTTTTACTTTTTGCAAGATTGAATAAAACAACTTTTGTATTGGGAGGAAGTTTTTAAAATTCAAAACCTAATGTTTTCCCTCAAACTCTGTTTGGATTAGTGGGATTCCACTGTACTTACTTTGGTCATCATTTCAGCAATGTGTATTGCAGTCTCCGTGTGTAACGTGATAGGTCCACACAAAACACGAGATTTCCCCTTGACCAAAGCCATCAACACGATCAACTGGAACAAGCAATAATAAATCAGCAAAGATGCAACAAACATGAGCTGATAGTCGCTTTCATAAAGCTAAACGACAATTTCATAATTAAAACTCAGATGAGTGGAGTAGAGGTAGAGGGAGTATTTAGGCTAGGATAAGAGGTTGTACAAAACAAGTTAACAAGTTACTGTTTAGCGATGATAAGAGACAAATTCTCCCAGAAAAGTATTACTGATTTTTCGATTTTAGGGTACAAAGCTATTCGGCTACAATCCACGACAAAAATTTGTTGAAGAATAGAGAGCCATAGTTACTCTCACCCAGGTTCGACATGTTATGACATTTGTTGGAGACGGCAGCGATCTTTAGTATCCTGAACTTTTGTTCAAGACTTTGAAGTAAAATTATAATATTAGAATGAAATAATATCGTACACTTAGTAAAAAAACTTTTCTTACATCATGTTTAAAAACTAAACTTCTGTATTGTGACGAGACGTTAGTTGTTTACTTTTACTTCAGTTATTGTTGAACACACAAAGGATATTCACCTGATCTTGTGCGTGAGTGTCCAAACAGACGTTTGCTTGAACGGATTGAGCCAACTCCTCTGCAGCCGTCTGTCCGACCTTCTCCGCCCTAACGTTTCGGTTCCCGAGAGCGGTGCCACCCAAGATACATCCAGTGGACGTCTCTGCAAATATACTGCAACACGAGTGTGTTCCCTATCATTGGAGTCCATTTAATACTAGGATGTTTATTAAGTAGGCTGTTTTTGGATGTAAGAGGAAAATGTAGAGTATCAAGATTAGGGCTTTGAATTCCAGGATCTCAAACTAATTTGGAGTGCCAACAATCTCGGGTTGACAAGGTTAATCCTTTGATTTTAAAGTCGAATATTAGTACAAGTTTTTTCCAGAGTTTTGAATAGTATTTTTAAATCTGTGTTTTGTAGGCAATTTAAATTTTGATTAAAAATCCAGTACTAAAATCTGACTTGTAATGACATCCAGAATAAGTTTTCCTACTTTTTTATGGACTTCATAATAAATAAATATTCTTTAACAATTTGAATAAAACAGCGTTACAGTCTCTAGTTGTTTGAAACTTGTAAAACTATAACTACCAATCAACTTAACTTCCCTAAAAAATATAACACTTAAATTATTAGAAAATTAAATAAAACATAGAAGTACTCTGATAACATTTTAATTTCACACTATATAGTTTCGGAAACTATTTCATAATCAAGGGTGTCTTGAATTGAGCATAAAATAAGTTAATGGAATAATTTCCGAAACTAGTCGTGAGGATGATATAGGTCTAAAGCGGCTCAGATAGTCTCAGTGATCATCTGATGATACCCCATCAACCCCACCATCGCTAGACATATCAGACCATCACCCACGGGTTCGGAAGTCACACAAGCCGCTGGTCCTTGTATTTCCATTGATCATTGGGCAATTAATTAATGACCCATTCTAAGGAAGAGTCGGCCTTAGTTTGTAACAAGACTACACTCATAACTCATTACAGTAGAACTCAATTATCAACCGACATCCCAATTGCCAATTATCCGAATCACTTTTGGAGAAAAGAAATACACAAAGTTTTGTTATATAATTAGAAGGATGATTAGGAACCGCCGCCACGCTGTTTCTTCAAACTACGACAAGTGACAGTACAAGACACTACTA
This sequence comes from Matsumurasca onukii, assembly GCA_018831715.1. Lineage (NCBI taxonomy): Eukaryota > Metazoa > Arthropoda > Insecta > Hemiptera > Cicadellidae > Matsumurasca > Matsumurasca onukii. Next base: position 54,615,672 of record CM032058.1, on the reverse strand, counting down.
GTATTGGCAGTGACAGTACAAGACAGTCAGGCGACACTAACTGTGGCAGTGTCACCGTTCTGAACTGTGCCAACTCAACAGGAACCCATAAAATTCTCCTTTTGCTGATAGGCAAATCTAAAACGGGTCATATTAAATTGAAAAACCTTCTGTTAAGAGTCAGCCTAAGGCTTGATGACAGCTGGTTTGTTCCTGAGTGGTATGACGAGATTTTTATCCCAGAAGTAAAACATCAGAAATCCTATAAAGAAGACAGAAGGCTTTTGATTATTAACAATGCACCCACCCCTGAAGTATTGCTTGAGCAAAACAGCTTACACTTACAGATATGTTTACAAAAATACCCTTTAGTAAGTAAAGTCTGATGTGTGTTTTTGCTTTGTAATTAAAGTCAATTATACTAATATATTGTAAAAGAGATTTTTCTGAATTTCCTATTTTTTTTGGTGAAAACCCAATTATCCCAATTTTGATTAACCGAATGAGGTCAGGTCCCAATTAGTTCGGATAATTGAGTTCTACTGTACTACCACCATCACACTCATCCTTCACCACATATTTGCCTAAAATACCCTCATGAGAGTGGTCAGCATCTCAAATAGTGATTTATGAAATTAAAATGTTATTAGGATACTTATATGTTTTTTATTATTTTCTAATAATTTTACAAGTAAAGGTAAAGTTTGTCTTGTTTAACGAGGCGAAGTTAGGACTACAAAGTCCTCTCTACCACTCAACCTCGACCTTTACGTAGCGTCACCGTATTAGTCACATTACAGTCACTTTAACTTTAGTCACAAGTAACCCTTTGTGTCTTTTCAAAAACTTAAATTATAATGCCATTTTATGTTTTCCGTGGTATATTACAATCAGAGCGTGTCCGTGTTAGATATTGAAGAAGCGACCATCTCTTGTAAAGTTAAAGTTAGTGACTGTGACTAACTATACTACTACAATTACACGACTGTACAGAGCAGCCTTAACACTTAACAGCTAACTGATGCTTACTAGATGCCGGAGGCAGTGCCTACTGCTGAGTCTGGGCTCTCCTTGATCTGTTCAATACAGGGACCGACATCTGCAGGCAGAGTTTTCCTCAGACAGTTCTCTGCAGCCTGAGCCATTTGTTTACTAACCTGACAAACACAAGTAATAATCAAAACTAGGAGACACCCTGGAAACTCTGTGGCAACACAATTTAGCCTGCGTCTTAGTGTTTAAAATGTTGTTTCTCAGAAACTTACTTTTTAACTAACTGTATCATCTACGTAAGGTACCTCTTGCATAAGATGAAGGAGACGCATTAACCAGAAGGCGCGAGCTATCTATCAATTCCTATCCACAGATCTACAATATTCAATAAATCATTTGTCGTTACCGCATGCAGGTTGTGGAATGCGCTTCAAACAAAAATCAAAATTATCAAAGTCGGGCCCGTTTTTGGAAGCGGAGGTTAAGTTGGACGACACGGGGGTTGTAGGGCTGATAGGTGGCGCTTTGGCTGCTCGCGTGGTTGGCAAATGTGTGAAGTGTGGTGTGAATGTATAAAGTTGTATTTAAGTGTCTTGTTATCTTAATTGTTTATATATATACACACTTTATATGTCATTATATTCAAGCAATGGTTTAATTTAAAAAGTTGTATTGTTTATTTTCTTTTTAAGTTTGTTATATGTTTAATATATTGTAAAATTATTGTATATATACCAATTGGTGGTTAAGTGGAAGAGAGGACTTTATAGTCCCAACTTCGCCACAAAAATAAAGACTTATTTCATTTCATACCTCTAAATGAATAGTCTTAATAGTTGTCTTTTATTGATTTTTAAACAAAATATTATTAACACATTCACTGCAATAATGATGTTAAACCATGAAAATTGCATTTAATTCTGTGTAGTTTTGAGTACTGTTACAGTATGAAGAACTTTTACATTTAAAAATCATATGTATACAGGGTGTTTGGTAAAAGTGTTCCAATAATTTATGTAGTGATTCCTTGCGTCAAATAAGCAAAAAAGTTCTATAAACATGGGTCCTAAAATTCTTTACACCCGGTAGTCAGCCATTTTGTATTTTTTACTTAAAAAATTTATATCTCCAGAACGGTTTGACCGACAGCATTCAAACTTGGTATGCTGTTTATGTGTCACAAGGTAAATTTAAGACAAAATAATTATTTCATAAAACCTTACATACAAAACAAAATGGCGGCTAAGTTTAAATTTTTCAAACTAAAATACCTATAAAAATGGTGCATAATAATAAAAATTATAAGAATAATTATTTTTATTTTAAGTTCAAACTCATTGAATTTTACATTAATACTTTCACTTTTTTATGTTCTTTTACAACTGGTACATTACCAGTTGATCTTTTGATGTTCACCCTTAGGTGTATAATGCACCTGTCAAACATAGAATATTTACAGTCACTATTACCAATATATACATAAATATCATAGCTTGTTCATGAATTTTCAGAGGCTAATACTGGTACTAAAGAATCCGCTTATGTTATTGACGCTTTGTATAAAGTAAATTCTGTTAAAGGTCAGAAAGCATGGTACAAAACAATTAAAATAGAAGGAAGAAGAGTAAGTTTTAAGCTTGACTCAGGCTCAGAAGTAAATGTAATACCTTACGATATCTTAAAACAGTATGATTTAGAAAAACGGGTAACTAAAAGTTATTCAGTAACACTTGAAGCTTTTGGAGGGTTCAAAGTAAAACCAATTGGGTTTATTGAAACTGAAGTTGAAACTGAGTCAAAAATAGCAATAGTTAAGTTTCTGGTTGTAAGAGGTTGTTGCAATCCTATATTGGGCTTGAATACATGTTTAGATCTAAATCTCATCAAAAGAGTTGATAATGTTGAGGTTAAGCTAGGGAACGCAATGTCAAAGAATGAAGTATTTAATCGTAACAAGTCGGTATTTGAAGGTTTGGGGTGTTTCCCAGATATGTGTAAAATTAAATTAGACAAAAATGCAAACCCACATGCAAACTCAGCTCGAAGGATACCGTTTAAAGTCAGAGATCAATTTGAACAGACATTAAAATCATTAGAATCAAGAGGAATTATTAAACCTGTCAATGAACCTGTTGAATGGGTTAGTAATCTTGTAATTGTAGAGAAACCTAATGGTTCATTACGACTTTGTATAGACCCTACACATTTAAACAAGCACATTATAAGAGAAAGGTATACAATTCCTACAATAGATGAAATGTCACAAAACCTAGCTCACAAAAAAGTACTTTGGACCGATTTCAGTGAAAAGGAGGTTATACAAGTTGACTTTGGGCAATTTTTTTTTATGTCTGTTCACGAATTACTTTTGAACGCCGCCACCATTTTACAATCAGTTTGCTTTGATTGGTAGATGTTAACCCATAGTGGCCCATTTAAATATCTTTTGATCAGACTTTATATTTCTGTATAAAAAGTAAAACCAAAAATTTCAAAACCCGGGTACAGTACTTGTTGTGTATTTTATGGTAAAAACAATATTTCAAACCTGAAACAAATTTCTGCTAGTACTATTTCATGTAGAATTAAATTTGCAACAAGATAGTAGCCCAAAATTCTTCTAAAACTTGGGTGTTGTTGAGATAAACGGATATTTTGTCTAATGAAATATACATAGATGGTAAACTGCGTAGGTACAGATAGCCCAGCTCAGCTGTACACGTAACAGCCAAAGCTGGCTCATAGACGCGCGGGGTGAAGAGGGGGCTCTTTTCTAAAAACATTGGTGCCAGTATAATATCGTTTACGTTACAAACAACTGTTCTGTTTCATTTATGTTCCCCATAATAACATGATGTTGTTATGATTATTACTTCACAGTTAATGTAAGCAGAACGGCTAGTACACTGGTGGCCGCACGTTCAGCTAGGCTGGGCCATCTGTACAAATACATTCTTATGCGTCATTACAATTATTAATCATTGTTATAAATAAAAATACCATGATTTTTATTCTGCTCACAAAAATTAGTTTTCCTTAATTTTATTTCTGAACACAAATCCAGTATAATTTTAAAAGTGTGCAAAATTAAACAAAAACAAGACACTTTTTACTAAATAACACCACCTGTTAAAACTGTTAATTATTCCATATAACAATTACGAGAGGAGACGTACAATGAAAGGGCAGTTTCCGGCAGTAAAGGCTGTTCCCCAGACTTTGGTAATGTTCCCGGGATCCGCCAGTTCCACGGCAGTCAGCTGTCTCACCGGGGGAATATCCACCGTCATCCTCCCGCCACCCTTCGGATAATACCCCCTGAAATGTACAGTTAACTTAACATAAACTTTCAGAACAAAACTTCTTAGATTCATGTTAAGCCTTTTATTGTTGTATTTAATAATACTGTTGAAATTTCATGCAATTTTCGTTACGAGACGTCCGCTTCAATCTCACACAGGCATCATCAGGCGTCTTCTTACACTTAGATAGTGTGTAGTGTATGTGTCTTAAGTGTAAGAAGACGCCTGTGTGAGATCGAAACGGACCGTCGCCATATCGACAGCGGAAGACTGCATGACGGAATTTAACAACAGGTATTTAATTAAAACTTCTTAGTCAACTTCTACAAAAATTACAACTTCCATCTCATGTAAAAATAGTGTGGAACATGTTAAGTGTTTGAAATAATTTTTTGATCCAAGGTAATGAAAGTTTTTAAACATTTTTGACTAGATTGCTAACTTATTGACTTACCTTAAAAATAAGTTGTAGTTGAAAACACCACCAAACTTCTTCAATAACGTTGAAAATACCTACAAAAATTCAAATAATGTTTTAAGTTAGAAAACATCAACTGAATAGTGATATGAAATTAAATATTTTTTGGTAAATTAACTTTAAACATTTATAGCACTGTTAAACCCAACCATGACTTATCTCGTTTACATTACTGGTGTTAGTCAAAATCAGATCAAAAGTGTCATGTTCGATTCAGCTGACAAGTTCGGTGGAAGTATTGTTTAGCAACAAATCCTTGGACCTTGCTATGTTTTAGCGATCCTCCCCAGAATATGTGTTCTGAGATCAAAGTAATGATTTACAATCTTACAAAGTTAATTGTTTCACTCTGGATGGTCCATGCCAAGAGAGATTCCATCGTCTAGCATTTTCTTACTCTATCTACGATAATGAATATTGATGAACAAGGCAAGAGGTGTTGTGATTACCGTAGTGATGTAGTCAATTTGAGGCGCCATGTCCGCATTGGTCCCTCCTCGCAGATCCAGACTTGTGGTCTTGGGTCCAAACAGTGCACAGGGCAACAACAGTTGAATGAGAAGAGCGATACTCCTGTAACAAATTGTGACAATAAATTTTAAGACAGTTTGGAACACAGGACCTTGTTAAGTAAACTTTATATCGTCAGCAACATCAGGGTTGTACAGTATCAGGTTCCTGGGTAGCTTAGCAGAGCACTCAGTCGCAGTGACCCAGATTTACAAGTTGAATTTTCTCTTTAGCAATAAATTGACTGGGACTCGTGGCGTGGTCCTGTAATCCAGCTTCATGGAGGTCAGGTTTTGAGGATGATATAGTTCTAAAGCGGCTCAGATAGTCTCAGTGATCATCTGATGATATCCGCATCAACTCCCACCATCGTTTAGACATATCAGACCATCACCTGCGTGCTCAGGTTCGAAGTCACGTTAAGCCGTTGGTCCTTGTATTTCCATTGGTCATTGGGCTATTAATTAATGACCCATTCTAAGGAAGAGTCGGCCTTAGTTTGTAACAAGACTACACCTCATAACTCATTACTACCACTCATCACACTCATCCTTCACCACATATTTGCCTTAAAATACCCTCATGAGAGTGGTCGGCATCTCAAATAGTGATTTAGTAAATTATTCATCTTGAAAAAAAATTACATTAATATAATTAATTGAAAAAAAGCATTAAAAGGGGGTCATCAAACCATGTTTGTATTAATATTTCCTTATAGTGGTTGCAGAAAGTTGCGACAAGGTTATTACTTTGCCAAGTCACATACCCAGCAGTGCCCGTGTCGCCAAGGTATCCTCCGCCTCTCAGGTCGCCAGGGCGAAATGTCACTTCCGTGGACCTCACTTGAGCTCCAATAAGTTGACCCCCTGTCATCTCCCTGGCAAGCTCCAACCCTGACAGTTTCACAACATATTACTAAAAGAGAAAATATAATTTACATTTATTTGACAGAGGAGGGGGGGAGGGCTTGTACCAGTGTTTCCTAAACAGTTGCTGAATTTTGCATATGAACTAGTAGACTGAGCAGCCCTCAAGCTTTTTAGAACATTTGAAGTTGTGTTTTTTAAAAAGGCTGATGTTATTTTCCATGTTAACATTTCCTTTCCCAAGAAATAAAACCTTAAGGGTGCGCAGTACAGGCATCAAAATATGATGATGTAGTCCGACCAATGACTGTAGTCTAGCCAAGGGGCTTGAAAAGATTACATGTTTGCGAGCGGCTAGAAACTATGAAACCTTGTGTCTGAGTACAAGTTAACAACTAGAAAAGGAAAGGGAGTGTGGTTGAGAAATAAGAGTGAAAACTAACCTTTGAGGTGTTGAGGACTCAAACCAGGCTTACTTCTCTTGGCCCTGATGTTGAACACTCTGATCGGCATCTTCTGCAGAACGCTAAATGTAATTGCCATCCTCAGTATTTGGCCACCCTGGACGGAAAGTAATAGTTTTAGCATGAGTACAAACAATTGTGCATTTTTCTTCTTCACTCATTTTATGAGCTGCTGTATTTTTGAAACGACTGATATTAAGAATTTTCAATGGCGGAGATTGCTAATGAAGCTCCCTTTATAGCACATGAATTGGTCTCCAATTTAAAATAGATTCAGCTAAACCTTTCAAGCGTCTACGCCAATCCGCTAATCACAACACAAATGAACCAGTGAAAAAGATAAATAGCTTTATTTGCAGTGTACATTAAAAATATATTGCAAAAACAAAAATATATTAAAAAGTTAAAATTGCATTCACACACATGCATGCAGGCATATCATTCAAAACACTTAAGGTTTGTTGTTGTCTGTCCAGTCCTTTATACACTGAATCAATAAACTCTGATACAGCATCCATCGTGGATTTTTGTCTTCTAAAACCATGTTGGTTTTCTGATAAATATTGTCGAGTGTATCCAAAACACTTAAAAGTATATTCAAAAACAGCTTTTCAAACACTTTACTCAGAACTGGAAGAATCTAAATTGGCCTATAATTACTTGTTTCTAAAGGATCAGGATTTTTAAAAATTGGTATGATCTTAGCTATTTTTAATGCTTGAGGAAATACACCAATTTTAAAGGAAAGGTTTACAAATATCTTGAAGAGCTGGATCTTATTAGATTATTTAGAAATTTAAAACATCAAACTGTCTAATAAAGAAAATACAAGTTTAGTCAACAGTTGAACTAAGTGCTTGCAAGAAAGATAAACCTTTGTATTGTATTTTGTTGAACAACGATAAACCTTTGTGTAACATTTATTAATGTTACAAGAAGATAATGTTAAAAATTTACAAAACATAAACTATAGAAAGAAAATAAACAGATCAAATCATTTAGAAAGTATTAGAAAATTAACAAAATAAAAAGGGCACTGGCATGTTTTATTTTATCTTTGTTCCTTCTACTTTCACAACTTGATAACTTACCCCTTCCAAGACACTGCCATCAATATCCATTATGTTTTCCATGTAACGATCAACCTGAAATGACAAATTAAAAGTTGTAAGTGAAATATGCTACAAAGGCTATTAGCTAGACTCAACAAAATATAATTGCAGCTTACATATTTTCAGCTAAACCAGGTTCTACTGTACTGCCTCCTTATTTATCTATTTGGAAAGGCCATTTACAGAATAGTTTGGATATCAGGTACATACATATCTTTTACGATGCAACATTTTGATACATTACAAGCAAAATACGTAAGTTTGTTAATATTTATTGTACTTGGATTTGATACATAGTTTCTAGAAACTAAATTTAAATAGAAATTACAGAATTATTTAAAAATTAAAATGTATGTGAATGGTGGGCAGAATAATTGGAACACACAGTCAGGGCCGGTTTAAAGAATTTGCTCCTTGATTGTAATGTTACACCCGTTGGTATTCTCTAACTTGACCGGAATTTTCACCAAACTAATTTAAATTAGGACAGCCAATTCTCATATCTGAAGAGGACTAGTGTTTCTTGTTTAAATATAGCAGATTTTTGTGTAAAGAGAGGTTTACTTTTTTCCATAGAAGTGTTTTGCTAACAATTTTAAGAAAGGGACAGAAACTATGTTATACCTTGCACTATGTCGTTGACACTAGCTGGTCCTTTTAGCACTTTGACATTGAAAGAATTAAAAAAATCTTAAGAATTAAACAAATAGTGGGAAAATATTTGACCCACTAAACCTTCTTCCGGATGTCTTGGTTTAGCAACTTTGCCGCTTTTAAATACCTGCCTAGTGGGAAATCTGGCCCTGCACACAGGTGAATCGATGTTGACTAGAAAAAACACTAGTACAAGAAATCCATTTGCACTATGTTTTCCCTTCACTCGCACTCGTATCAATAAAAACTAGATGATCTTAACGCAAATCAAATTTGGTAATTGGCTGCGTTCACCCGACATATGCGATCAAGCGATTGGGATTCTTTTACTGATCGGAATGATCTGGTTTTAGGAGAAAAAAATCTACCATTCACCAAAAAAACTGAGCATGCCGCTGAACGCTTTTTGAAGGCTGATTTGACAGATAAGTGAACTGACAGCAAGTCCTAGCTTATCGTCTGCTGCTGAGTTTGCTTATTAACATGGTTTGCCGTGTAATTATTGTGGACATTTGTTTGTTTATTAACAGAAACATTATTAAATTTTGTTGGTACAATAACAAATAAAAGAAAGTAAATAGTATAAACGCCTAGTCGTTTAACACTATAGATATATTAATACATAATTCAGTCTATAATATTACAATTAATAGTCTGTATAAAATTTAGTCTATAATATAAATTTTAACTCATAATGAAACGATTAATGTTCTGGAATTAAACGATTAATGTTCTGCTATTAATTCAAGTATCTTTATGCGGGTTTTAAATATTTAATACAGGTCATATTCATACATAGCTAACCTCTACCGTTTAGACTAAGGGGTCAGCCATCTTTGTTGTTTACGCTCAGTAAACTGAGCGGAGTGATCCAGAAAACTACGATCAGTAGATCGCTCACTGAGCCACGCCGGCTGAACGCAACCATTGTTGATAGGAATTGTTTGTTAGCAGGCAATCTACATCGACTTTATCTTCATCAAACATGTGGTGAAAAACAAAAAGTCAGAATTTTCCAGTGATGCCAATAGAAAATTACTTTATTTTTATAAAGGGCTGATATATTGCTCAATGATAAGCAACAGATGTTCATCAATCAATCGTAACTAATTGCCCCGATCCTTTTAACTATTAGTAAAGTTACCCAAGCAAATCCTGTTGGTAGTAAGAGGCGACAACTAATATTTGATTAATATCCATTGTTGGCCTAATAAAAATGACTAAAATGTTAGCATTCGGCCACCATTTTGAAAACAGGGCTCAATTTGCCTAAAATGCCTAGGTAAGATTAGGTAAAGACATGACTTTTCAAATTCCACAAATTTTCCTATGTCTTTTTTTATTATTGTCAACTCTTTAGATGCTCCTGCATTTTTTACTTTACTTTCGTTGATCGAAACCACTTGTAATGAAAATTAATTTGTAATAATCTTTTACGGATTAAATAAGATACTGAAAGGCAATTTATCAAATTAATTTGGGCCTAGGCCTAGTGTGCTAACAACAGGCCTATAGTTTAACTTATTTTTATCAAACATCTCGTTATAACTTAGAAGATAGAAAATGTCATATGAAATACGGTTTAGCCTAAAAAGCATACAATACATTACAATAAAAATAATTAATTTCATAACCTAACAAATACCTCCTTGTTATCAAAAACTCAGCTCACCGGCAGTGACAGTTCACATCATTCTATAGAATATAATTATCTTTAGTTACTCTATGGTTCACATCATTCTTGTTTTTAATCGATCAAAATGATGACTGGCCAGAGATAACACATATTCTCCAAAATAAATCTGAGTACTCGAAAGTTTACAACAGGATTATCTGTGATATGTAGTTCTTTTACACCAAACTAGGCTATGTCATTGATTTTAAATGTATATTTAAAGTCAATGGCTATGTTAAAACTTTTAGGGAATGCAGGCGTTTTGCAACTTCCACTTTTGGATGGGCCAAACTAGTGCACCTGTAACCCCAATGGAATAAGAAATAAAGTTTTAGAGTTATTTCTCCAACTTTACTATCTACTCATTCTACGCACGTAATACATAGAATAGACACCCCCACCTTCCATATGTTACGCATATGGGTGAGATGGTATAGCTAACGTAAGATGTAACGGTATATGTTGGGTGGTGGAGGGGGTAGTGGTTTCAAAATCTGTACGTAACACTTTTGACTCTTATGATAAACAAAAAATATCTGGATGTATTGAACATACCACCAGCCATTTTAAGATCAAGTATTTGGGGAAGGAATATAGCGTGCTACGCTAAAGAGCTACATGCCATGAGAGGGTCGAAAGTCCCGTAAATATGGACGACCCATGCACCCTCCACCAGTCGGCCTTCTAACTGTCCTGGTTCCATCATCTAAATAAATGTAGTTAACCAATTTTGTTCCAAATCCCTTACATATCTATAGGCGTAACCAGGATGGTGCTAAGAGGGGTTGTATTTACCATATTTCCAGGGGACCAATTTCCTAGAAAATGTGAAATTTCATACACAAAACTATACATTTTGAGGCTTTTCAGAGCATTTTAATGTGATTTAGATATTGAATAATTTTGTCTCAATAAAACAGTTTTTCATTTTGGAAAATAAAATAATATGATGAGGATCTGAAGAACGGAAGATTTAGCCCTTAACTACAATTTATTGTTATTTGTTACACACATGAAAATGAATAGTAATAAAGAATTATTATTATTAAGACCATTAGGACATATAAAGGATGCAATTTAAAGGTTTTACATGAATATGAATTAACTTTATTAAGCCTAGTATGTATTCCCTTAGCGCACTCAAAAAATTAGTTGGCAATTTTCGAAAATATTAGGGTATGACCCTCTAAATTCCCCTTCATTACGCCTATAAATATATTTTTCTCAGATTACCTGCCTGAGTTAAGTCTCCTGTTTCTAGCATCGATTAATATCCACCTGCCTATCTACTCAGGTCACTTATCCATCTTGCTCCCACTACCCAGCCAATCTACCCAGTATGTTAATTCACCTACCCATATTCTTACCTCCAAGACGAGCACTGGAATTTGTTGAACGTTTTCACTGTGAACGTATATAGAATAAAATCATGAGCCTAATCAGTGATGGCTTATTGAAAGTTAACTATCTTGACTTTTATTATTGAGCTGTAATATGTAATTTTTTCCTACAATGTTTCATGGGAGGGAGGGATCTATCCAAATAATATTAATCGAAGGTAATTCAATTCTGAACGATCCTTTGCTAACAATACACAATTTTGTGTACTACCATAGTCCAAATTTGTCTTAGTTAAGCAGATATTTGTGAGAACATATTTCATAGTTTTTGTCCTATGTGATGAACAGGTTGACACTATTGCCTCATCTAATATTTTTCGGCTCCCAAGAAGATAGTGCCCAGGTCCTTTGGCGTAATGTCAATGGTGATTTTTAATGGGAGAGGGTGGGTGAAATCCACTAAGGCCTTGAAGGGTAAAGGAATTTTCCCCCAGTAAGAGCAGGGATTCAAAAGTTGTCACCTGGGAAATTTTTGAAATCTAGACGTAAAATAACACATTTTGAATGTTGGCGTTCTTTCAGAGAGTTTTCATTTCATGTAAGAGTATTGAGTCAAGGCTCCCCCAAACGCCCCACATTACACCTAGACTTGTGCCCACTCTATTCCAAGGGTTTCATTTGAGTAAATCTGGTGGTAGTACCACTTAGTACTTACTTAGTTAACTAATTACTGTAGAAAACTTGTATCACATTTTTTACATACGCCCCCTTCCCCCTCATGGTTATTTGTGCCTGAGCAAAATATTTTGCTATATCATTGGTGCATGGTTGACAAAATTATTTGATTATAATGGGCAAAATTTTGAATGAGTGTACAGAAATAAACAATTTAAACAACAACTTTCCTATCCTAGGATTATACAGAAGCAGTGAGAATAATTGCTCAAGACATTATAATTAATTTATGACATTTTAATGCGGGTACTTTATATATGTGCATTGATTGTATTGTGTCTTCCGTAAACTATTAAAATAAAAATACCTAAGAATAATTCTACAATATTATGTAGTGGCTTGTACTTTTCTTTTGTTAATATTATTTTCTGTTATTGTTTCTTTTTATCTATGCCAACCCAAAGCTAGTTTGTAATTTTGTTCAACTAAAATTTAAATTTTGGTTCATGATACAGTTTTGCAAAAATTCTATGTCACTCAATTTTAAATTAAACACCATTAGTATGCTGACTTGAAAAAGAGTTACTTTGAATAAAACTTTCAGAAACAAAATGTGATTACTTTTTAAGTTAAATGAACCTCCGCCAATATTATGAATTTAAATCTAGCTTGTTATTTATTGCTAAAAAATGTTAAAATCCATAACATTTTGTAGCTATGTGTGGTGTTCGCAATCAAGCTACATATTATAATGATTGTAGTAAATTAGACTTTAAACCTTCATGAGGTACTGGGAGTCTGGGATGAGGTTAGCGGATCCATGGCGGATTGGTATCATGCGCGACTACGGAGCTCATCATTCTGGTGGCGCGGTTTTGATTTGTAATGTGACTATACGGTGACGCTAGGTAAAGGTCGAGGTTGAGTGGTAGAGAGGACTTTGTAGTCCTAACTTCGCCTCGTTAAACAAGACAAACTTTGCCCTTTTTTGGGATGGAAAGCCAACTTTTCAAGATGGTGTTAGTGGTAATAAGGTAATAAGTGTACTTCCTTTGGCCAGACTGGACCTATTAAAGAACAATAATAAGCAGTGAAGTTTAGCAGAGGTTTACTTATAAGAAGGTTGTTCAAGCCAAAAAAGTAGTGTTTGAACCAAATAAATCCTAAGAAAATAAACTAATTTAAAAATTTAAAAACCAATACTTAATTACTTTTGTGGCCGAGACCTTTAAACATAATTTATATTATCTTCCAGTCCTTTACACCTTGTAGATAATATCATTCATTGATTTTGTAAGGCCTCTCCCACAAAAGAAATGACATATTGGTTTCTTTTATTTCTAAAATAGTTTATTTCCTTATTGAATTCAATACTATGGCTCTATTCTAGTAAAACATTTATAACTATAACAATCAAATCATTCTTAACATTTTTCTAAAATACAGTCATTTGTTTATTTTAATTGTTATAAACAAAAAAGGTGTGGCCTTTATTAACAATACAACTCTCAATTTTCAAAACTAAATTGTGTGTCGACCTTCATCTTTGCTACAAAACAAAATATAGTTTGTCAAATTATAGTGAACAGTCTTAAGAATAAAGGCAATTTTATACCACAGTAAATGCAGGAGGTATTTTGATACAGGGTGACAAATAGAATAAAGGTTAAGTTTTGAGTTACACAGACAGGCAAAACTAGAGAACAACCTCGCACAGCATAGCTATGGCACAGAGCTCTCAGAGGGATCTGCACTGTAGCCTTGCAAATGAAGTTACACTCGTATTATCCCATGACCAGGTTAGACTGATGAGAGGTCTTAAGGCACTTTTTCTGGTAGTAATTTTGGCCAGAGATGACAGCCACTGATCAATCAACTGCTTAAAAAAGAAATAACCTCAAAATACCCGATGAAGCTATGGTTTCCTAGGAAGGGGTGACAGCTATTTTACGCCTGTAATATGAGGGCAAACTTTTACTTTCTATGTAATCATATGAGAGTGTTTTTTTTTAAACTATGCCGGTTTTCTAAAAAGCGGTGAATGCTACATTACGACGGTAATATGATGGTGAGTTTTTTTTCATGCAATTAGATGAGAGTGTTTTCCTAGAGATTGGTGGTTGTAAAATAGTGGTGAAAACTAGTTAGGGGCTTTCTCTCCAGGTGACGGATTTTGTTTTTTAAATAAAAGGCAATCTTGTCCATTTCTACAAAGGTTAATAAACTTTGACTAGAATATAAACAACATGTCAAAAGTTGTTTTTGTCAACATCAGTTTTAATATTGAGTTACGTCCACCGTCAATGTTACGTTCACTGCTACATTACGGCCGTAATACAGCGGTCATAGCTTTAAGTATGATAGCCACTTCCATATGATTACATTGTAAATAAAAGACAGTCTTAAAAGGTGGCAGTAAAAAAGTGGTGACCGCTTTTCTAGGAATCCATGGCTTGACTTAAGTATGTGGGCTCCAATGAAATAGTACCTTAGGATTGCTAAAATACAGATAACCAAAATCAAACACAGTAATGATGGCACTTAAAATTACAAAAGGAACCACTAGAAGTGGATTAACTGTATGAGTTAATTTCAAAACTATTTTACTAATTTATTAACATTTTTAACAGTACGTTACTATTTCTTACTATTGAACAAAATGTAGTAAAATGGGAAAACATATTTTATACTAATACAATTGTTGAAGTAAAACCAGGTGTTTGTAATGTAAACAAACGGTTTAGTTAACACATTTTAAAAGAGTATGGGCATTGTTAAACACCTCAGGTAATTGATTACAGAAATTATCACTTTGGTGGTCAAACTACATACACAATAGAAACTAGAAAGCCATCCCTTAAAATAGGGATGAGTGTGATGAGTGGTAGTAATGAGTTATGAGGTGTAGTCTTGTTACAAACTAAAGCTGACTCTTCCTTAGAATGGGCCATTAATTAATAGCCCAATGACCAATGGAAATACAAGGACCAACGGCTTAACGTGACTTCCGAACCACGCAAGTGATGGTCTGATATGTCTAAACGTTGGTGAGAGTTGATGCGGGTATCATTAGATGATCACTGAGACTATCTGAGCCCCTTTAGACCTATATCATCCTCAAAACCTGACCTCCATGAAACTGGATTACAGGACCACGCACGAGTCCCAGTCAAAATAAAATCTATTTAAAACTAAAGAAAATAAGAAGGAAGCGGTGTGGGCGGCTATTTTTTGCACAGTATAGCAACTTTTCACTATCAAAAATAAGTGACATTGTAAAACTGCTTAGGACAGGAATGATAGAGGGAGGTTGGGGATTGGTGTGTTGAAGCGCCTCTCTGTATGAGATTTTATTATCAAATTTCCTTTGGAAAAATGAGATATTCAAGCCGTCAGCATGGTAAGACCCAGTTCCGGGACCATGAAATGAGCACCGATCCTGACCCCAGAGCGTGTTTTGAGAATTTTTACAACACTTTATATATACTCTCTACAGGTCGCATTTTTATGAAATTTGGTAAAAATCTTTCTTTGTAAATATTTTAGTCAAGTTTGTTGGGCAGCAAAATCGGGCTACCGAAACTACCCTTTGAGGGGGGGGGGAAGTTTTAGTAAAAAAAGGGGTTTTAATGATCTATAAACAGTAAATTTCATAAGATTCCAATACAATTTTAAATACAATATGTAATAAAACTTGCAGTCAAAGAACACGCAAGTCTGAGGCCGAAGGCTGAGATCACGGGATGGAAATTTTTGGGCCGAAGGCCAAAGTGAGGCTATGAGCGGAGCAAATGAGAGTAACAAATTGCAAAAAAAATCGATTCACTTGTGCAAGTTGCACTTTAGCACATAGCTGCGGGTTGGCCTGGTTTTGTTTATAGTCATTATACTACAAATAGTTTTTCATGCCTTGCCAGAACGTCCGCCTGGGAAAAAATAGCTGGTACGGCCAAACTCTTTTGGAATCACCTGCCACTACTTGTCATCAGGTCTAAGGTTGAAAGTTCTCTCAATTTGCGTGAGTAGGTTTGTGGGATCGCAGCCGAGGTGCTGAAGTTACAAGCATCAACAAAGGGGTAAGGGTTGTTTTTCTCTAATATGTTTTGGTTGAGGCTAGGAGCCCCGACCCCTCCTTTAGTTTCAAGGAATTTTATTTTGACTTAAATCTGAGTAAAGTTACTATTTGGTTTTGTTTCCGTTTCATTTGAATTGTAAGCTTACAAGATTTATTGTTTTCTAAATCTATTCCCCCAAAATTGTCTTCTAAATTATAATCACCTAAATTGAGATTTTTAATTTGGAAAGTTTCCTGGGATCACAGGCTGTCCAGCAGTGTTTGAGGACTACGAAGTTATAGTAGGAATAATAAATTATGTCTTGGGCATAAAAGCAGCTTGGTATTTATTTCCTGCCTTTTGCCCTGCAGTCAGGTTTAGCGAGTAGTATAGCTAAACTACACCTCTATCTGTGCTTTGGGTTTGCTGGTTGCAGGCTCAAAAGGATTGTGTCATATTTAAGTGTGAGCTCTCCACAGGTCAATTTTTTCCCGATTTTCCTTATGTTAGGTACAAATCTCCCTTTTTAAAATATCTCAGACAAGTTCGTTAGCCAGAAAAATCAGACCGAAGATGTGGTAATAGAGCAAGAAGAGCTGAGGCCAAAGCAAGGGTTGAATATAGCAAATTAGTTACAAACCGAAAAGGAAATTTGACTAACGCCAGCGGCGCTTTGGCCTGACTTGAGATTTTTGCCTAGCTCACCTTGATATTAATACTTGTATACTAACCAGCTGTTAATATTTACAACACCTACAACAGATTTTATTGATATTCTGCGACTTATTTTATATATAATTTCCGATCAAGTATAATTTAACAATTAAATTATCAAGTTTCATAGCTCACTGCCAGGATTGAATCCTTGTTAGCCACTCAGCAAGAATGTTTTCCTCTCTCAACCTCAATTGGAACTGCATGAATTGTCTGAAGGAGTGTGTCAGTAATTTTGAGTCAAAAGTACTTATTTTCATTCTGGCTATGGTAATTTACTTATTTATTAACAAGTAATTTTCTACAGCTTATTGAGAACCACATCCACATCGCTGTCATTTGTCCAACTCAAAATAACAAAAGAGTTGATACATACCTTGTCTGTATTGCGCTTCTTAGATGTCAGAATCTGAGTAGTATTATCTGTTAAGTGATGTTATTCTGAAGAGATATGGAAGAAGAATCCTTCAATGATAATCATAAGGGTATAATATGACTTGTCAGTTGTCAGCAATTGTCACCGTATGAAGTCATTCTTGATTTACTTAATGAACTTTGACAAAGGACTATAATGTGTGGTGGAGTCTTTCCCAGTGATTTTTGTTCGATTGACAATTCTGCATCTTTAGAAACATCTTGAATTTATAATCTGACTAGTCACAATATCGGTTGATTAGTCTAGGCAGACCTTTCCAATAATTAACCTCAGGTTTGGACATTAATTTTGTCATAAATGGAAAATTTTCTCGGTGCGTCTACCCTCAAGTGCAAGAGTTATGGATATCAGGTAACAAATCCATCTCCACTGAGAGTCATATGTAGTTGAAAATAAGCTGATGATCCAACATTGGTGTCTGATACTTTGAAGGAAGGATAAATGAGCAATTCTAAAACACTTCCCAACAAATCTTTTATTTATAAAGGGAGCGGACCCACCTATAATGAATTGAGAAAAAAGATGAAGTTTTCACCCGCTCAAAATGGCATTGAAGAGTGTGTTGCTGAAAAGAGGACATCACAGGGTGCTACTTGGCTAGCACTCAAAAATTGAGAACAAGCACTTTTCCTCTTGATTAGAAAATTCTGGTACTTAAAATTGAATCTTCTTATGGCCTTTATCTGAAATCATAACTTCACTCTTTCCAATCTCTCTGGGTTGCAGAAACTCTCTGATGGGCCTTATGATTTATATCTAAGACTTTTATAGAGAAAAACTCTTTGAGGTCATTCTTCAGGTTGGTCATCTTGAAGAAACAAAATTTCGTCAGTTTCTTCCACTGTAGAATGTTGTAACTGATGAAATATTCTGCTCCAGCTGTCGCCCTTTAAGAAGTGGGATCAAAGTAGTTAACAAGATATGCAATTCAGCCTGTCATAAGTTCTCATTGTAACAAGCGGAAGTAGCTACTTTTGGTAAGGTGCAGTTTACTCACTTCAAGTTGCAGCGAGAACACCCCAAATGAGGTGGGACGACAGAAGTCTTGCTTCGGATGCACTAGCACTATTTTACTTGTAGGCCTCCAATTACAAATTTGGTTTGCCCCTTTCGAAATGTTCTGGCCATTCTGAGCGATGTTACGTCAAGGGTTGGGTTTTATCTGGAAATCCTCTACTGTCTTTCTTTTTGGTCAAGTATTTTGGGTTTTTACTGAGAGTGGGCCCCATTTTTGTCCTTTAGAAGCCAGACTATAAAATTTAGAGACTTCTTAAAGAGATCACTGCTAGGCAAATAGACCAAAGAGACTAAGCGGATCCGTGGCGGAATAGTATCACGCGCGACTCTGGAGCATATCACTCCGGTGGCGCAGGTTCGATCCCCGCAGTCACAACTTACAATTTGTAATGTGACTATACGGTGAGGCTAGGTCGAGGTTGAGTGGTAGAGAGGACTTTGTAGTCCTAACTTCGCCTCGATAAACTTTACCTTTACTTAGCTGGGCTATGCTGCAGTCTACATTTTGATCCTGTTTCATGTAATTTTATTTTTATTTCTGACATCTCAAATACTGCTTTGGATTCTCGGTGGAAGCTGATTTACTGCTATAAAGCTAACAGGAATTAGACTGGGACTCGTGGCGTGGTCCTGTAATCCAGCTTCATGGAGGTCAGGTTTTGAGGATGATATAGGTCTAAAGCGGCTCAGATAGTCTCATATAGTGATCATCTGATGATACCCGCATCAACTCCCACCATCTTTTTGACATATCAGACCATCGCTTGCGTGGTTCGGAAGTCACGTTAGGCGGTTGGTCCTTGTATTTCCATTGGTCATTGGGCTATTAATTAATGACCCATTCTAAGGAAGGGTCGGACTTTGTTTGTAACAAGACTACACCTCATAACTACCACTCATCCTTCACCACATATTTGCCTTAAAATACCCTCATGAGAGTGGTCGGCATCTCAAATAGTGATATCCGAGACAAATTGGTGCCCGAGAGGATTCTGGAGCTACTTGTGAACCAATTAACTACGGTATCCCAAAGATAGCCGTAATGATTGTTAAGATCAATTTCTAAGTTTTTGATTGGATCAAGACCTTTGGGCCTCTCAAGCCCACCTGCATTGTGGAGTATGTATGACAGGTGCCCATTTGTCTGGCTCTAACGTAATGACAAACGTATGAGAACTTGTTATCGTTGACATATTTCCATCCGTCCAGCAGTGCCTGTGCACTCTTTTCTCTATTCTCTTTTGGGGAAAAAACAAAGGTATAGAAATCAAATTGACTGACTTGGTCATTTACGGAAATTCCCAGTGCTGTTCCCCTTTCTCAGCTTACCATGTCAAAATCAATTTATTCATAAATGTACAATGGCACCATGAAAAGAGCTCCTTTAATCGATTCAAAACTTTGAGTCCAAGTTTGAGAAAGAGTTTAAATAATTTGGCATTTCTTAGGCTGCAGGCTTAAGCCTAGCATAAAGCCTCTGAAGTCTAGATAAATCTGAAAGAACTCGGACACTAGTCCAGTCCTACACTTCAAAAATGAAGTCCATATCTGCCTTGATCAGTCTTTAAGCTTGCACCGTCAAATCACATAAGATTTGTTCACTTTTAGGTTTTTAGTCTCACTTTTAGTCTAAGTGAGTATGAAGATGTCTTGATACAATTGAAAATTCTTTTGTCCCATTTAATAGAGCAACCCCAAAACCCACTAAAACCAGTAGCTGAACAATCTGTTGGGAAGTGTATTTGGTAATCTATTATGAGTCAATTACCAAAAACTGTCGAAACTTACCATTCTGACATAATGGGGAACATGTATAATTTAAGTCGTACAGTCACGTTTCAGGCTTTCACCGTTATGAAAGCATCTAACAACTGATCTGCTTTGTGCTACTTAACACTAGCTAACCATGACCTTTCTCAGAGCCCAATTTCATACTTTTGGACGTACTGGTCTTTTCTAGAGGATTCCCATTAATCTGTGGTCTGATCTAGCATACTTGCGACATGGACCTTACATTTTAAGTATGGTAACCTGGTCTGCAGTTGACGGTAACTCTTGCCTTTTTTCTTCTTTCTATTGTGATAAAATGCCCAACACACACGAGGGTCCTTTTGTCTGGGTCAGGGACACTGGTCTTTGGTGAACAACAATACGTTTAACAACAAAAATGTACGTAACGGTTGATAGCCAACGTGTCAAGTACAGTGGTTTAAGCAAAGCCTACACTGGGTTGAGTCAGACGTACACTATGTCAATTGTTTGGAAATTAATTTCTCTGACGTCTAAACTTGTAAAGACCGTTTGGCTTAATCGAGTGTACTTGGCTAGCTTTGAAAGAGTGGGGTGTGGACCCCTCCAAGCCCACAGAATTAGTTTTACTCCCCAAGAATTTGTTTAAACTTCAGGCCTGAAGATGGATTCTCATTAAACGTGATTTTTATTGTTTTACTGTATTTGTGTGTTTATTTTTACATGAGTAAGCCCCTCAATTCCCCAGATGGCAATAGTGACTGTGTTAATAAAATGACAGACCGTGATGTTTCTATTCACATCAGCGCTCTGTAGCAATTTCCCGACATAGAATTGGTTGGGATGCCTCACTAGGCCTTGATTTCACGGTTGCGTCTGTGGAATTTTTTAGCTTGGATCACTACCTTCTAGTTTGTATTGAACTCGACATACTATACAAACCAAAATTCTCCATTCCAAAAATGAAAAGTGAATATTGAAATTATGCAAATGAAACGTTTTGATAACCACTGAAAAGTATTGTAACCAAAAGTTCAGTAATTATTCACAAGTTTCACTTATTTATCATGGCTAACTGATAGAAGTTGGCAGGAGTTGGCAGCCATGTTGGATGTACCCTATAAGAACTACGTAAACACAGAATCCATATAACTCTGCTACTTATTAAGATAGAACCACGCTTAATATCTCCACACAGGCCTTTCAAATGAGTTAGCATGGTCAAGCTAAGATATATTCAGGATTTATCATTATTTACATTGTTCTTATGGGCCAATCCAATGTAGCCGTCCACTTTTGCGTCTTTAGACAAAAAATTTAAAGTAAGTGGAATATGACTTGAGTAAAGATTATGTTAGGTTAGGTAGATTGCGCATAGATGCCATGTGGCAGAGGCAGGGAATTATTTTAAGAGTCACAGGCCGCGCAAGTTTGTTTGTTCTCAAAAACCGCACGATATGGTCACATTTAAGTCATTGACATTGGACAAACTTGAGCATGTGGAGCTGAGGGCAGAGAAAGACGGCAAGAGATGGCAGTGTAATCTGTGCTTGGGCTGCCGCAACTTTGTTAATTCTCCTGCCTCAGCCATGACTAATCTACCTAACATAATCTTTGATATAAGTTAAGTGCAATACTGTGGCGTCACTAATTGTTTTAGCAAGTAAATATTTTATTCCTGACTGTTGTTTCATTGTGTATCATGAATTAACCAACAGCCAAAGAAAAGGAAAGGATTCTCCTTTTATTTGCTGATTAATTAATTAATAACCAAAACTATAACTCTTTCATAAAAGTTCCATTTACTTAAATGCATTCAATCCAGGGAAACAAAATAAAAATGGCTTTATTGGTAGCAAAGTTAGAACTTTAAAGTCCTCTCTTCCACATAGCCATTAATTGTGCTTTAGATTTATCCAAGTCGAATGCAACCCCTTTTTAGAGCATTCAAGCAAAGAAAAAACAAAACACATTTCACGTGTGTTTTAAATTCTTGAACAATTCAATTCATTTATTTGTTAGTAAACTCAGTGGACAGTTTCCCAATATATTAGGAGAGGCTTTCGTAACAGATTAAATAGATTCAACATATTTTTTCACATTTTACTACATCTGTTCATACAAGCAATATTCTGTATGATAATCTCGTCTACTCTTCTATAAAGAGGCTTTAAAATTAAAACAAGACTAAACAAAAGAAAAATAGTTAAAAAGACAACAATGACTTAGTTCTGAAATCCAAACAAAAACAAAATCCCTCATTAAAAGAAAGAAGTGTAAAAACACATGTTAACCCTTTCTAGTGCTGTCAAGTGTGTTTCTGTTCACTTCAATACATACAATAATTATATGTTAAAGAAACATTCTAAAAGTAAATGAAGTTAGTTGAATATTTCAAACTATTTTTGTTCCTTGAGCACTGAAAGAGTTAATATTTCCACCCTTACAATATATTATTTTGCACATTTATACAAATATTTTTAAAATTACATGCATATAAAAATATGTGTACATGTTCCTTTTACATTAAATGATGAAAAATCAAACAATGAAGCTTTATCTTTAAGTAATCACATAACTTATAATACATGTTACAAAATCGGTTTTTAGACACTTTTAATTTAATTATGAAGTCCGTTAGATTTTTAAAAACAAATGTTAAATAATTACTGTTTGTTTTTAACATAGAAGTAATCAACCTTACATCAAGCCTTGGGTCTACAGTGCAATACCTGATCTAATGTTTTTAATTAGCAACAAATAAGGGTAAAAAATAAATAATTAGGACAATTTCAAAATCTAAAGTAGTGGCTTTTGATCAATCTATTACAAATGGCCTTTCTATTATGTTTAAACCTTTAAGTCTATTGTCAGTAGTTTTTCCTACTGCTAAAATCTTAAATAACAATTATGCTTTTTAAGCAAAATTCAAGTAACTTTTATGAGAACTTTCACTTAGTTTCTAAACAGTATAAACATTTCCAAAAAATAGGTTTATCCAGCCAAATTACCAAAACAACTATAAAAATAATATTTCCTTAAATATATCTAATGCATTATTTTTAAAGAAACAGTTAACATAGTTGTGTACAATTTTGAACACCCAAGCTTTTTTGCAGGCACCGGAAGTATTTCAAGAAACACAATACAGTAGACTCTTGTTAATTCGGTCTCCGATTAATCCGGCCAGCTCTCTGAGTCACGTACTTGTCAGATGTGAGCACGCAGCAAGTCTCAACTTGTTTATTGTAATTGTTTTGTTCAGTTCATCAGGAACCTAGATGACCGAACTTACAGGAGTCTATCAATAGACTCCTAAATATGCTAAATGTTATTTTTTACATCAGTCCTATGAAACAGCTGGTTGTTGTTTGAATATTTGATTTGGGGAAGAATCAGCAGTTCCTTGGGGTTAATGATGAAAATAACTTAAGTGATTAGCGTACATTGGAATACTTCCGGTAAACTCCACAAACTCTCAACTAACAGCCTAATACATCACAAATATAAGCATCATTATTTATTTTATAAACCTGGAGTAGATAGCTGGATGGAGAAGGTTCTGTTGTAAATAAGATAATTTAAAACAAAGCATACCGTACAGTTTAAAAAGTTATAAACAACTTATATAAAATGCTTTGTAATAATTTATTTTGAGTGAAATGTTTACCTTGTTCCAAAACAATGTAAGATTGTAGACATTTTATTCAACCCAAATACATATTGGTTGATTTTGATTGGGGTTAAAAATGGTCATGACGATAACTGTGAAGGCCTTTGCAAGTAGTGAGGTTTCAATTTGAGTAAAGTTTAACGCTCTCCCAACTGCACACCTGCGATGCAGTACCCAGTAAAGGTGCTACGCCATAAAATCGAAAATCTCTCGAATTAATGCCTCAACTAACTGTAATTGATGCATTCTGACAGATTACTTTAAAAGTTAAAACCTTTTTGCCTTGTTCAATAAGTACTAAGTAGAGAGAAAAACTACCAGTACCCGACAGTCCTCAAGTCATATAGAACATTTTTTACTTGTCTCCCACAGTAGTTAAATAAAAACCCTTTTCTTTCATTTCCCCTCCATATCAGTATACTAGGCAAACAAACAGGCATACCCAGGAGACACCTGGTGGTTACAAACTAGACGGTTCCATGTTAACGAATTATTATTATATATGACTTTGGAACACTTGGAATTGATATAAACAAAGAACTGAGCTACTGCAATGTGCAGAGAAAGATTCCATCAAGCCGAGACGAGAGAGACTTAACAGTATTGTATGGATCAAACTATAAAGGTTTATTAATTAAAAATGAAAATAATTTTCAACTTGATACTCCTTACAAACATTAAAATACCAAATAATCAAAAAATAAATAATTTAACGTTAAAATTAAACAATAAAATAAATTCTAAACTGTAAAAAAGCTGAGTCGAGAAATTCTTTGATAATTAGTTAATTACAATAAAATAATTTACAGTTTTCTGCTATTCCTTATACATTGTAAGTTAGCGTTTTTTGTTATCATCCAAATAGAAGATAATGTTACATGCATTTTAAAATCTCAATGGTAAAACAATGTACAATTTTATAACTTGACCTAATTTAACTAGGACTGGTATGCAGTCTTAACTTTAAATACAAAACAAACTATTTACATTTTACACATCGATAAGAATATACATAACTATGAGATTTGACTATTTTAGTTGGTAAAAACCCAAAGCAACATTACAGACCAAGTGTTTGTGTGTGAGATTTCTCTACAAAAGAGTATTAAATCTAGAGGCAATACTTGTACAGTGGACTTAAACCATTTTACAAACCAACTATTTTTGTTATGAGATTTTTCTTCAAAGTTTATACTTTTGTGAGGTAAAAGTTGGCACGTTCACTACAATATTCGACTCCACTCGGTTCCCGGTGTGAGAAGAAGGAAAATACAGTAAAACGTTGCAAACATTAGGTGGGTGTGAAATTTAAATTTTCCAGAAAGCCAACGGTTTGAAAAAACTTGACCTCAAACGCACAAAAAGGTTCCAGGGCAACAAAAAGAACAAATAAATGATTTCATAGTAATTAAAACAACCAACTAGTAAGCCAACTTTAACGGTGGTTCTGGGGATGTCCGACACATGCATGGAATCCCCACCCTGGGTTGTACCGACAAACACTGCAGTGAACGTGTCAGCTTTGTGTCACAATGAAAAGTCATTTGAACAACTTAAGAAAGTTTACTCTGTTGATAACCTACTAAGGAAATTAGGTTTGAGATCTTTCCAAAGTAAATTAGTGCAGTACATTAGATGTGAGGGTTTTCCAAACATTGCATGGAAAATATGAGAAGAATATAGAAGAACACTTTTTAAATAGTTGAAATTAAATACAAGGTCCATTCCTTTTTAGTTATTTCTTACTTTTAACCTCAGATTGAACAAACTTTCTTGGCAAATCAGCCTTTGAACCTGACAGATTAGATGAAAGCCTAACTTACCATCCTCCTGCAAAGTGTGGTGGCCGCTGGTTTCCTCCTCTGCCGAACCACGGTGGTCGTCCACGGAAGTTATCCGGCCTGAACCTAGGCGAAACCACAGGTGTTCTCATGCCTGGGTTCATCGGCCTCATCGGGCTGTTGCCAGGATTCGGCGGCATGTGGTTTCCCGGAGTGTTCGGCCTCGGTGGAAACCTCGGTCGCTGATTGTTACCTCCTCGGTTGTTGAAGAAAGGCCTCGGTGGCCGTTGGTTTGGTGAGAACTGATTCGGGGGAAATCTGTTCGGGGAAAACCCCGGGTTGAGTTGTGGTATCGGCTTGGACTGACCCATACCCATCATCTGAGGCGGCATGGGAGGTGGCAGCAACGGCGAAGACAACACTCGGTTTTCTTCTCTCTCATCGTCTCCTCCTTCTCCACTGCTGTTCAGTTCTGGGAATATCTCGTCTACGTTCGGAAGGGGGGGAGGCTCGAGGAGCTTGGGAGGAGGGGTAGAAAGATTCAGTTGTTTCGGAAGTGGTAACAGTGGTTTTTTCGCTTTCACTTCCTCCTTTTCCACCAGAGGAGACTTGTTGAGATGCTTGCTGTTAGGGGTGAGGGAGAAGCTGACAGCAGGTTTTGCCGCATCGCTCTTTATTACCTCAGCTCTGGATTTTGTCACCTCTTCCTCAGCTTCTTCCTCCGATGATGCCATCTCCATGTCCACACTCTCCACATTGTCATCTTGACCTCCTCGCTTGGGTACAGCTGCCATTTTTCTAGAACCGCATATACATATTACGTGTTTTGATGGATGATGAGGTGTAGTCTTGTTACAAACTAGGGCTGGCTGTTTCCCAGATAGGGTCATTAATTAATAGCCCAACGACCAATGGAATGGACCAACGGCTTAGCGTGACTTCCGAACCACAGGGAGTGGCCATCGTGAAAAGTTATCACTGCGCCCAGGAATCGACCTAATTTGGTGCGAAGCACAAACTATACCACTGAGCTATGGCCACCCCCAATGAAATTACTTTTCCAATGAAATCGACGTTACCAGCCATTGGTAGTGGCAGTAGGTGACGAAGCAGAGCGACAAAATTTATACATCATTCATTCTGTATAAAGTAACTGGTGTGAAATAAACATTAAAACTTCAAGTGAAACTGTGTATTGCATGTATAAACCGCTGTAAAACATAATTACGCTCTACGTTTCACCTGAAATGCTGTAAAATAGCATCCGTGCTATGAGCATACAGTTCATTAGGTTGAGCATGACCGGTGAAATGCACGCGGAAGGAGGGTAGGAGTAGTGTGAATGGGAACGGCAGCGCGATATGAGAGGATCCGGATACTCTCCTGGCTACGGAGCAGTAAGCACGGCTAGGCGTAGCAAGGTGCTTAACTGCTCTGCAAACAAAATACAAGACCAGCTGTGATTTTTAAAAACGTAGCGTCGTACGTGATAGTCGCGGGCTGGTCACACGGTCATTTATGTTAGTTAACGCACAAATAAATTATACCAAGTTTATAAAAAATATGAATTATACAATATGTTTGTACTTATTTTTTATATGACTTTTTTAATACTGTGTTATTAGTTTCATCCCCGGTGTTGAAGCTCAACAACCGTTCTCATTATGACATAAATCAAAGTCTTCCAAATCTTTTTTGATAATTTTTATGATTTTATTTTTACCTGATTGCACACATTGCTTGTCTTATTATAAAATTCGCCTTAACAAACGCTCGGAAATACAAGTCGCTTCTACAACTTGCTCCTGAACATATTTCTTAATTGATCGGTGCATTTGTGTTTTTCCGCTTCCTGATATAATAAATACTTCTGATGACCTCACGAGTTTGGCTGTGAATGAGCTTTCTCCCGTCTAATTTAGTTTTTGTTACTAAAAGAGTGTTGCACCATCAGAGTGTTGGGTTCCTAGACGTGTTGCATTGGCGAGAAGCCAAATTATAGACTGTATTCATTGTTAAACTGCTTGATTTTCACAAATTCTAGCTTTAGCCAAAAATGTCATAATTTAGTTTTAATCAACATTTATATCTAATATGTTACTTTAGATAACATGAATCTATCATTCTTGACAACAAACATACCTGAAAGTCCAAAGGAATATTGAGGTTTCCCATGAAACTGGAGAACCCTGACCCCATATCCCCGGCATCTTCGACCCCGTACTGTTGCTTTGCAGAAAGCTGTCCAGTCCGTTGATGTTGGTCGGTGGGCAGTCCTCCCCGAGCAGCGGGAGTGTAGAGAGGTTTCCCGGCGTGTAGAAAGGTTCGTACTCCTTCTTTGAGGGAGGGGGGACAGAAAAGTCTACGGGCGGAGCTGGGGCAGGAGGAGGTGGTGGATTCTGGTAAATACTGCTGTTATCGAACTGTGGGTAACCACCTTTCGAAGTGTTCCTTCCTTGAAAATGATCGACAGGAGGGGATGGATTGTACAGCGTCGGTGGTGGAGGGTTGGTCCCGGCAATGTAACTATCATCCATAGACTCGTCGATATACGACTGTGACCTCTCGTCCGATTGATACTGGTCCGGATCGTACGATTCCGAAAAACTTGTCGTCGGGGGATACTCGCTCTCTCTCGCTAGAGAGGTGACTGACGGAATAATGTACCCCGCCGTGCTAGGAACTGGCTTAGGAATCGGCTGGTAAGGTGAGTTTGAGGAGTAGTTTGAAGCTGAACTGGAAGATAGAGTGGGAGTTGAATGTGACACATATGAGGTTAGAGGAGGACTGGAGTACGACTTTGGTGAAGATTTGCGCTTCAAACTGCGAGGTGGCGTCGGTGGTTTGTACCCAAACTTCTTCTGCTTAGGACTGTCTACCGGACTCTCCAAGAGGGAGTATACTTGCGGCGGAGGACTCCGTGAGAGTTCCAATTTTTCCGGCACCACCAGAGTCCCCATAAAGGTCTTTGCAGCTGAGTATTCGCCTGAAACAAAAGAAAGCCGTATAATAAATTTTGCTAGCCAAAATTAGGTTCATTATGTAAATCATTTAAAACTAAAACCATCTTTTTTAAAGTATTTTTTTATAAATTGTAATTTTGGTAAGATGTTACAAATGTGCAAGTACTCAAATTTGAGCTTAAAATGAAGTCAAGCTTGGCTAGCTTGAGAGTCCTAATTTCAAATATGTTTTTTTTAAATATGTGTTTAAAATATTAAACTTTTAGTGTATTTAGAAAAATAATGATACCAAAATAGTTAAAATATTAAACTAATACAATAAAGTGACGAGGCTCTTTGTATTTTTTGTGCGCAGGGATACCAACATTTGCGTTTGCTTCTTTCATAACCATGCTGCATTTAACAGGTATTGGAATCAAGCAACAACTTACCAAGTGCCGCTTCATCAGGAAAGTCAATGTCAGATTCGGGCGAAGGCGAGGGCGCGTTGATATCGGGAGAAGGTAAGGGGCTCGGTAATGTTTCCGTCAACTCCATCAGCTTCTTCTTAAGATTCTCCATCCGCTTGTGAAAATTCCTGTAAGCCTGCAACCAAATGTTTTATGGTAGGTCTAATGAGATATAAGGAGCCTCTACAACAGGAAAAAAAATACTTGTGTTCCCAAGGTGAGTTTCATGAATTCTTTATTCAAGGTTAAAACAAGTTTGAACTTTTGATATAAACTCACCCTGTTAAAGCATGCCTATGAAGCCAGAACCGAAAATAAGTTTTCTTTTACGTTTGGAACATACCAAATGTTTTTAAGTGTGACTCTCTTTCATTTGCTATTTACTTTGACTTCAAGTTCAATCCTATTTTTACCTGAGGATTGTACAGAATCTCCTCATGAACGACAAACGGCTGGAATTTCTTAAACAGATCTTGCCTGAAGGTAACATGATTGGTAGCACCATTGTCTACATACAAGCAATCATAGTAAATTTCTGTAATTATTCCATCAACTGACATAATGTCAGTTAGAAAGTTCTCAAATTGCTGTTATCACTTATTTTGGTAGATACAGTACAACTGGGTGGTTTAAACAGCCGCGCATCTGATTTCCATTTCGACATGTTTAGGGACAAATTTGTCGTAATGAAATCAAACCTTCACAGGGCCTTATCACACTTCACTGGACCTTTTCAACAAGAAAACAAAGAGCACTAGTAAAATAACAAAAAAACTAACAATTAGATATTCAACAGAATATTATTATTTACTACTGTAAAAACTCTAAACTCGATAGTTCGACTTTTTGAGGACCGAAGAGGTGTCAATCTATCCAGTATATATAGGATTTTATCACAGAGAAGTATTTGAATACCAATATTGCAAAGTCAGAAATACTAATTTGACTGTATAGCGGAGCTTGCATACGTTATTACCACAGTACTAAGAATTTTTAAATCTTTCTTCGTCTGTCATTTTTGTAATCATCAAGTCACCACGAAAGGTTTCAAAACTATAGAGTTTCCACTGTAATCATTAAACTTACATTACAAACGACTTTTGCTTCTCCTCTTTGGTTTTCATAGAACGTTTCAGCCTGTTCCAACACTTCTATGACGGACGTTCGTTCTTTTATCTCAGTTTTCAATGCACTGATGAAATCAACCATTTTTCCAACACCCTCTTCAAGTTCTTCTTCAAAATTCGATCCATGTCTTCTATCTGAAAAAAAGAAAAACGTTTTAATAAACTTACAAAATTAAAATTGACCTAGGAATCAAAAGCACTTGAAATAACATTCCAGATATTTCATACGAAAATTACCAGTAGTTCCCATGTTTGCGGAACATCAGACGTCTTTGCACGTTGTTAATATCTTTATTTCATCTCTATAACGTGAACAGTTGAATTTTGTTAAGACATTTTTTTTTACAAACACTTTTAAGAAACTGGTTATGTGCTGAATTGACCTGTGACCTCAGACGCTCCTTTGACATATCCTATGACCTTTTGTAGGCTACTTTGTATAATCCAATAATATATTGCTTTTCAGGTTAGCAAGGTCTTTATTCCCTTCATAAAAATGTTTTGTAGGATCTCATTTTCGCTCTAAGATAAGATAGCCTAGATGAACAACAGAAATGTTACCCTTCAACGCCGAGAGAAGAGCGTCAGCATCGTTGAGGGCGAGGTGACTGTCGTTGACGATCTTGCGTTTCTGGTCCGTGTCTTCTTCCAGTTCTTTACACGACTTGACTTTGTTGATCAAATGCATTGGCTAAACACAATATATTAACAGTTTACACACTTATCTACGCCTGCTATAGAAGATCAAGTTCACTTCAAAAAGAGATTAAATATTAATTTATAAAGATCACTGATTGCTAATAAATAGTTATATAGAGATTTAATAAACAAATTCAAGATAAAACAGTCAAAACTGTGTTTTAATATTTATTAATATTAACTATTAATATTTTTTATTAACTTATTATAAGGGCAGACCAGAAAGTGAGTAGGCTAACTTATGCACTTCATCCAACCTTTTAGTTATTTCATCAAACCTCCCGTCAACTGGGCTAGCCTCCGGATATTGTTCTAAATATCCAAGTAGAATGAAAGTTCATTTTTGCTTCACATTTAACCCATATCAGCCCAGATACTCTACATGCTGACATGCTACACGAGCACTCATTGTCTCAGTGTACTGTGTCCATATGGCAACTCTAGGAACTAACGGGTTAAAATTATTTTAAGTGTATATTAGTAAAACAACATGCAATTCTTATTTCAACTACTTAAAGACACAATTTGTTTGAAATTCAGTGAAAATAACATGATGCAATCGCCAGTCTTGATAAACTATTCCGCTAGGGCCGAGCCACCTGTACTCTGACACTGTCGGAGCTTGAAGTGCTCCTGGTACACCTGTATAGAGCGCAATGGTTTAACCAACCATGCACTTTACTTAATGAAAGCAATAATCATTATTAATTTTTGTTGATAACTACTAGTTTATTAATACTGCATTAGATGCAATTGGATCCATTTAAAAAAAATACTTAAGGTCACAAATTAGGGCAATTATTTGTTTAAATCAAATAAACTTTGAAATTTAGGATTACTATGTCACTTGTGTGTTTTAGAACTCCACAGATACATTTTCTAAAAACTTGTAAAATTGTCTTTGATAAGGTTTGACCAAAAAACTATTTAATCTTTTAAAAATTCTCATTATTATTGAAAATAAGTCTTATGTTCATACACAAATTAAATTTTATTTTTTGAATGCAAATCTTACACTAGATATACGTGAGAATCTACTGTACCAGAAATAAAAGTTTACCTGAAAGTCTTGTGCCTCCGAGGAACTTTGAGCAGACTTGCGACTGCTAAGCAGTCCAGATAAATCAACAAGAAATGCCTCCTCGTAGATTGATCTTTCATCCCAGATTTTAAACAGCCGTAAAATCTTGTTTTTGACTTTGTCATCTCTGAAAATGAATACAACTCATTACTTAAGATAAATTCCAAACACAGGATTAAAAACGTCCAATCAGGTATAATTTAAATAAATTCTACTAATAATCGTTATTTAGTGAGTTAGCTTAATGTAATTCAAATGCGTCTTACCGAACCATAGTCGTTGCTTTCTGGAGAGCTGAGACCCAACTCTCGACAAAGTCCAAGCCTTTCCGTTTGCTGTACTGAATGACATCATTGGCCAGGTAAAACAACGTCAGCCGCTGCTCGATTTTTACTACAAATGTTAAAGGAACAAGCTTGTTATCTCAGCGTTGTACTTAAGCAATAAATTCAACAGTAGAAGCTACACCAAACAAGAAAATGGAAAGGAAAGGCAGTCTTCAAAAGACTCAAAACACTATTTTTATCCGAAAAACAAGTCCAAGTTTGAACTATTTGCTAAGTTTAATCTCTCCCTAAGCTGGTAGTGACTTTACGTTGCATTTTAACTGTGAAGATATCATATTACCCGCTGTTCCAAGCAAAATACCTGAGGACTACACATTCATTTTCCATAAGAGCAAAGAATACCAATTAAGCTGAAATTGCAGCAAAAACCACACCAGAACATTGCTTTGCCCACTACATGTTGAAAACCATTGTAGCTTATCAGATCTTAGTATCTAGTTTTTCTCAAACTTATTTGAGGATAGCAATTTGAGCTGGAAAAAAAATTATTGCAATTCTTTTGATTTCTGAACATTCTGTAATGTTGGGCAAAGCTCATCGCCCTGTAACAGCTCAAAACACCAGCGGGTGTAGCATGTTAGGTCGAGGTTTGTAGAATTATGTGAGCGGAACTTATAGACTTGGTCTTGGAACTGAAAGTTGTATTAAATTTAAACATCGCTCTAATCATGCATTGACGCTGATATTAATCAGAAACTAAACACTTATACTTTTATAGCTGCATAAAAGGTCAAATGTACTGAAGAGGATCTATATTTTCAACTACAAAATTTAATAAATTGACTCATCTATCAGATGTGTGGAGGAATGTACCTTTTCTTAATACTTGCAGCCAAGTTGTAACGATCTTCTTATGATGTTGGGAATGTTCCAAACACCATGCAGACAGCCCAGAAATGCTTTCATGAGTATCCTTCAAGGCTAGAAGTTTTGTCTCCAACACATCATCATTGAAGGTTGACATCCTTTCAGAGTTTGAGAAAGAAGCTAGATTTGTACAAATGATGGGTGCCTAAAACATGTTACAAAAATCATTAACCTTTTGTGCTCCAATGGCGAATTGAGTCCGACATCGGAGCAGAACGGCAAATTAGCCTAGTCCGACACATTGTTTATTGCATATAGCGCAAACGATAGGCAAGGACTACGCTACACTAACAGCACCTAGCAGAGAACACGGAAACTTCCACACCCACCCCTTAACGCCAACTCACGTGCGAGTTTGACAGCCCACGACAAACAGCCCGGTGGTTATAGTGACGGACAGTTGGCCCCTGTCTTTCACGGCGTGGGTTCGAATCCCACCCAGGTGCGCTCTGGTACGGTGCAATGCTGAGCATTGGATCATTCCGGGTGCGGGGGCCATAATGACCCGCTGAGGATGACTGAAGAGAAAATGGGTCATCAAATCCAGTGAAGCGGCGAGTGGCACTTTTTGAGCTTAGGGAGGAGTGGTTCAATGACTGGTAATGCACCGTATCAGAGAGCGGTTTGCTGAAATTTTGCTTACAGGGGACTGGGGAAACCCATATGGGAGGGTTTTTATGAAAATTTAAAAATAAAATTGGAACGCAAAGGGTTTAGTTACTGCATTGACCAACTAGCCATTGTTTTTATATTTTGAAGAGCCAATCGTATTGTGATTTAGAACTGTAGCAAACATCTTTGCACTCTACTGTTTTTATTATAATTTTTAAAGTCCAAAAGAAAGCTTGAAGAATTATTTTATTTTTAAAATTAGAAGATCAAGCTTTAGTAAAAGATAAGGTATTTCAACTAGATGTATGCTACTAACAATATGTATAAATGTCTAATGCGTTTTATGTGTCATCAAACAATACAATAATCGAGACCCGCGTAGAAATCTTCCTGCAACTACACAACGCATAGAAACTCGATAAACCTATCTTATAAAACACTCAAAGAAATTATCATAAATAGCAATGGCGGCGCTTGACCTTATCAGTAGGGTGGGCCCAATGGGGGGGTTGTTGTTGAATGTTGAAAATTTAGGTGTAAAATTATGAGTTTTAAGAAACGCGCCGCCAGTGACCAGCGGTTTGTCCATATAACCTTGCTGTAGCTCCACGGGCCCTCATAATGACTCACTCGATGTTGCATTGCTTTCACACGAGAGTTTGAACGCTTAAGCTCTTGAACATGCATTTTGACCATAGTTTAATAAACAATGCTAACCTAATCACATATAAAATTGTAAAAAAATATTTTGTTTGTTGACTTTGGTTGGCCCGGCCCACCTGGCCCATATGGAAGTGCCACCACTGATAAATAGGGAAAAATAACTCACAAAACACCTACATTAAATCACATTTATTGGGCGAGTCCTTTCAAAGGCTAAGCCAATATCTTCAGGTTTATAAGGCTTATCATAAATAGATTTAAAGTTTCTAAACCATATGCCACAAAATTTATAAAAAAATAACAATGAAGTGTAGAAGTCCTTGGACTATTGTAAACACATTTGGTATACTTAGAATATTTTTGCACAAATATATTGAGATACAGTAGACCCTCGATAGAACGGACTAATGTGGCGGAAGGGTGGTCAGGATTACGAAAAATCCGGACGATCGGGGGGATACCGATAAGCATATCCTGGTGCATTAGGATCGATAAAAATAGACTCAAGATAATGTAATTTGAGGTACAGATCGGTTACTGACGTGTTTAGCTGAACCACACACCTTAAAACCACTCACTCTCGTAGGCAGTACTCACACTGAAGGTCTTACAAAATAAAAACACATTTAACGTTCAACAATGTATTTATTTCGTTCAAAATACTTTATTTTCACAATTTATGTACAATTCATATTTACAGTAAAAAAAGTTTCTAATTTTAATAAAATTCCTCCATACGAATGAACACTCTCTTGGCTTTTTGTCGCCATCGTAATCACACTAACACAAGTTATCACAATACAGACATCACATCACGAATCAGCTGCAGGTGACTCACTGTTGTTTACATTTGTGACAGTGCAGGGGCGGGGAGGGTGAGTCGCCGGTGCGCAGTAGATAGCCTGAAAATATCGATCACCCTGCTCCAGGCTGCGCGGTGTATCCTGACAACCCCAGCATTGATTCGCAAACTCAGAACTCAGTTGCGTTTCTGCGTAGCTCGGTATTGTCAGCGTGGCGTTAGTGCATTATATTGTCATTAAATATTGTTTAAATTACTAGCGTTTAACCTTGAAAAAATACTGTATGTAACAAAAATATGTTTTTCGTTTATTTTAATTTTTTACCCGGTGGTCGGACTATCCGAATCGATCGGCGAGGTCGTTCGGCGGCGTCTACTGTACTCAGTTTAAGTTTTTAACATTTATGTAAATTTTGGAAGTTTATAATTATTACTGTTAAACATAACTATCTTATCTTGTAGACAAAACATTAAATCAAAAGAAATTGGTAGACTTACATATTTGACATGGTTCAAGAATGTATGTACTAATGTTTTAAAAACCTTTTGACTTTGTTAAATGCTAACTATTTTATTTTTTAGTATAATTGTAATCAGAGTGATGTGTACATAAGTAATCAAGGAAGGTACTTTTAATTCTTAAGCTTTCGCGGCCAGTGTCAACATTAATATCTAAGGCTTCCGGTTTACACCGTGTCACAGTTGAAATACAAATACTGCTAAACGTTTCAACCTCGCTGTGGAGAGTCATCCTCAGTAGCTAGTTGACTGGCTGAGACTGGATTGGCCGTGCCGTCTTCTTATATACCCAGCGGTGGTGGGCTGTCTCCTAATTGGCCGAGGTTGGCGGAGCTTGTTGCTCGTTGTCAAACTGGATTGGCTGGTTTCAATAGGACTTCTGAAGAACTAGCTGCCAACTTTTTGATAATTTTATGCTGTCTACTTTGTTAAAGTTGTCTTCATGTTGACAAATTTAACCCTTTGCTTCCAATTTATTTTTAAATTTTCAAAACCCTCCCGTATGGGTTTTCCCAGTCCCTAACGCAAAATTTCAGCAAAATCGCTTCTGGTACGGTGCATTACCAATCATTGAATCACTCCTCTAAGCTGGGATTTAGCCTCCCTAAGCTCAAAAGTGCCACTCTCCGCCCACTGGATTTGATGAGCCATTTTCTCAGTGATCCTCAGCGGTCATTGTGGCCCCGCACTGAATGATCCAATGCTCAGCATTGCACCGCACCAGAGCACCGGTGGGATTCGAACCCACGCCGTGACAGACAGGGGCCAGCTGTCCGTCACTATAACCACTAAACCACCGGGCTGTTTGTCGTGGGCTGTCAAACTCGCACGTGAGTTGGCGTCAGGGGAGGGAGTGGTAGTGTCCGTGTTGTCTGCTAGGCGCCGTTAGTGTAGTGTAGTCCTAGCCTCGTTTGCCCTATATGCAATAAACGATGGGTCGGACTAGACTATTTTGCCGTTCTGCTCCGATGTCGGACTCAGTTCGCCATTGGAGCGCAAAAGGTTAACAAAGAAGACAGCATAAAATTATCAAAAAGTTGGCAGCCAGTTCTTCAGAAGTCCTATTGAAACCAGCCAATCCAGTTCGACAACAAGCTCTCCGACCACCTAGGCCAATCAGGAGACAGCCCCCCACCCACCAGTCTTAATTCATAATCTTATTGTATCTCAAGTCTAGTAACTCGTACCTCCTGTAAAATTAGCTGCAATTATTCAGTGATAGCATTGAATCGAACACACTCATAGTACACCTATATCGACTCAATCCTACTTCACAAGCAATTTCTACTAACGGCCTGTGTCCGTGGCTCAGTGGGTAGTCACGGCTAGCACTGCGCAAGGTCGCAGGTTTGATTCCTGGCACAGGCACATGATTTTGGACCGCTTTCCCAACAAGTGTTTTTTGATGCCCACAACTGTAGACTAAGTAAATAAAATCATGCCATCGGCATAGTCAGTAATGAAAAATAAAACAAATACTTGGTCAGACATCAGTGATATTGAAAATCAATCAAACGTTGGGTATCACTTACCTTAAGGTAGAGGACATTGATAGTTGAAATTATAAGTCTTGAGGCATTAGAGCCTAATACCTAATCCTTCAAGGCCACAAAATTTACTACCCTAAACCGGGACAACTTTGCAAGTTCCAAGAGCCACAACACTTGTTTTGAACTGTTTGCACACCACAAGCCTATCCTAGGTCAAACTACACGAATACAAATCGAATTCCATTATATTTTAGTTACACTCCACCCGCTAAGCAGTATTTTATTTAAAATATCTAATCATTTCAATACTGTTTTCGGCCATCATATTTATTCGTAGTTAGGTAAAGATATCTGTGTGTGTGATGCGATTCTATTTCTTATTTTTTCCAATAGTGGATATGCTGGAAAATACATGCGGTATGGGAAAAGAATCAGCCAGTATCAGCCAGAGTCTCTATTATATACTCTGTAGTCAAGTGCTTGCTCGTATAAAAGTTAGTAGTCTGACAGAAAATAAGACTATATAAATCAGACATGTGATTTTTATATAAACTTTTATCATTAATTTACAACTATGAAATAATCAATTATTGCAAAGACCTGAAGTTGATTGGATAGTATGTTTTTTTGTTACAAGCAGGGCAACGGCAAACGCCATTTTATGAAACTTTATTAATAAGTGAAAAATAACAATAATTTTAAATTAATTACTTACTATAAACAGTGCAATATATAAAATTAATTATAGTAGGAATAGAACGAAAATACATAAATGTACACTGTTATCGACTTTTGGAAATGTTTTCCCATACCTGTAATCTGTGTTTCCTTTTTTCATTTCCTTGATTTCCGCTACGCTCTCCCTTACCTAACCTTACTTTGTCAGTTAACAGAGTTTCGGAATACTTTAGATTCTACTGTTAGGTGAGTAATTATCCTTTTCAATCTAAGCTAAATTAATTGCCTTTTTAATAACTCCAATGGTTCTATTTCAACCGTAAACGTGTTTTATAGTTTTGGCCAAATCTGAATTCAGAATATAATTGTTTGATACTTCTTGAGCCTAGTCTGT
Source organism: Matsumurasca onukii (assembly GCA_018831715.1). Taxonomy (NCBI): domain Eukaryota; kingdom Metazoa; phylum Arthropoda; class Insecta; order Hemiptera; family Cicadellidae; genus Matsumurasca; species Matsumurasca onukii. Next base: position 54,577,508 of record CM032058.1, on the reverse strand, counting down.
GTTGTCAATAAACACACTTGACTAAAACATCTTAAGAAATATATTTTGTTATTTTTCTTTATTACATACGTTTTTTATTGCTACTCGTCGTAAAATAGAAATCAGAAAATATTAAAAAGTATAATATTCAAAGCTTGTCTAAAACCAGTTTGGTGCAGAAGCATTTTACAGTTTTTGGCACACAATTGGGATATTAGAGAATCAGTCTAACAAGGGTAGGACTGGATAAATTCGAGTAAATGGGAATAGTACAAATGTAAGCTATGTATGTTTGAAAGGGATCTAGATGTGGATGAATGCACCATTTTGTATCAAATGGTAGATGATTGAGATACATATGCTTGTAAACATGTCAATTCAATAAAATATTGATTTATTTATGATGGACTGAATTTCTTGTTGCAGATTATTGAGAAATGGCCAAGTCAAAGAATCACACTAATCACAACCAAAGTAAGTCAGATGTGTTTTCAAATAATCTTAGATATGACAGTTATTTGCAGCAGTTTGATTAAGAACCTTACAATTACCTTAACGTAGAAGGAAATAGACCTTGTTACTTTAAGGGCCGGTTTCCCCAACGTCAGTTAACTGAGATCGGCCGTTTAACCCTCCGCGTGCTAGTCCTCGCTACAGCGACGATGCACAACAATATCTGAGCTGGTGCGGTAGCCGACGATGTTCTGCGGATATATACATCTCTATGCTGTTCTCTCTTCACTAAACATACTGTATTGGGTATCGATCGTACAGCTTGAAATAGTCTATCTTTCAGTGTATCATGTTTAGTTGCCACGGCAAACAGACGAAAACAAAACAGGTTTGAAATATCTCTGTGCTCAAGGAGCTCGCTTTTTGTTGTCAGTCTGACAGTCACGTAACCTCAATTGCGTTGTCATTGTTTTCGAGTGTTTATTGCCATAACTTTGTTATTTTTCAACTTATATTCAAAAGTTTTATATTTTTAAAAACTAGATAAAATTTGAAACAAAATTGCTATTTTAGTTTGTGTATAGTGTAAATAGTATAAATTTTTGACAATTGGTGATATTTGTGAACGCAAATTTGTGACAACATTTTCAACTTTAGGAATTCAAAGTCAACATTTCCTGCTAAGCTATGTGTTTTGTTTATACATTACTAAGTAATATATTTATTTCTTAACATGTTTGTGGGTTATACATAATTCTAGTGTAAAAATTGAATTTTTGGCGATTTTTCAAAACAAACTTCAAATTTTGACTAATTATGGGCCGGCACTGGGAAATTTTTAATAGGCACTTGGAGGGTTAAACCGCGGTTAATCTCGAGGAGGTGTTTCTCCAAAATTTGTACCGTCAATTTGGCCGGAACAAACTAACTGTCCTCAGCAGGTGGTTTAAACGGCTGATACAAAGTAAGGCTATGGTTTCCTAGAAAGCGGTGACCGCTACATTACGGCCGTAATATGACGGTGAGTTTTGTTTTCAATACAATCAGATAAGAGTGGTTTCTAAGCGGTGGGCGTAAAGTTAGCGATGAAAACTAGTTAAGGTTTTTCTCACCAGGTGACACATTTTGTTTTGTAAACAAAAGTCTAGCTTGTCCATTACTACATACATAAATAAACTTTGACATCTAAAAACAACAACATGTCAAAAGTTGTTTTTGTCTACATCTGTTTAAATATTGTGTTACGTCCACCGTTACCGTTCACCGCTACAATAACGGCGGTAATTTAGCGGTGAACTTTTTTCTAGGAAACCATAGCTTTACTTTGTATCAGCCGTTTAAACCACCTGCTGAGGACAGTTAGTTTGTTCCGGCCAAATTGACGGTACAAACTTTGGAGAAACACCTCCTCGAGATTTACCGCGGTTTTAACGGCCGATCTCAGTTAACTGACGTTGGGGAAACCGGCCCTTAAAGTAACAAGGTCTATTTCCTTCTACGTTAAGGTAATTGTACGGTTCTTAATCAAACTGCTACAAATAACTACTAGTCGAAATAAACAAAAACCTAACCTCAAACCTGTAAATAAAAAACTAGCCTTCGCACCATAATATTAAGTTCACTAATTCTTAGCCTATTACTTTTATAAAATTAATCCATTTAGTTTAATTTTGTTATATCTGAAACAATTTTTTTGTAAAGGTTAAATAAATAAATAAATAAAAATAAATCGTCTATCTATCTACTATTTTTAAATGGACAAGCAGTTAAATGGAATAATTCATTAAACTGTTGGAAATATTAAGGAAATAAATAATATTGGAATGAATAACTCCTCAAATTTGGAAATCAAAGCCTAGCCATAATTTTGGGGCCTCTTTTATTCTTAATTTATTCAAACGATTCCTCGAGTCGTCAACAAAGGTCATGTTGTATTATATGCTGACGATACATCAGTTATAATATCATATCAAAACAAAGTGTCAACTTCAAATCTTCTGGTCGAACAGTTTCATCTCTTTGATAATTGGTTTTCAGCTAATGGGCTCAAACTAAATCCCGATAAGACTCAAATAATGAATTTCCACTTAAATCACTGCCTGTCACCTCAGAGCGATTCTTCTTATCTGCCAGATAACCTTAACCTTGTGCCTTCTTTAAGATTCCTTGGTGTAGAGATCAACTCAAGTCTAACTTGGCAACCCCACATAAACAAATTACTTCCAAAGCTCAGTAGGGCTTTCTATGCTATGATGACACTTTCACGTAGTTGGTTTCCATACCCACGTGAGGTTTATTTTGCTTATTTTCAGTCGCATATCTCGTATGGTATAATTTTTGGGAAACTCATCTGATGCTTATAAAGTCTATCAAATGCAAAAGAACATCATAAGACTCATGATGAAATCACCATTCAGGGAGCCCTGTAGAGCTCTTTTCAATGTTTTTATCTTTTAATGTTTGTATGCAAAATATTTAATCTAAGTAGTGAAACATAACAAAATCACAATCAATGTAAATTGATGTATATGATGAAAATAAATGACTATGACTAATATTAAGTTTACAAATACTTAGCCAGTAGCCTACTTTTTAATAGTATTTTTTTGTTTGGTCTTAAGTACAGTACATAATTATTTAGTCAAATGGATGAAGTGTTGAAAATATTAGATGTCGAGGAAGAGGATTACGAGAATCAGGGAAAGACTGATAGTTAATAATTTTGGGAGATGGGAAGATTAACAACACAACCCCATTGGCGGCCAGCTTGCTCTCAATGCGACAGTAGAGGTCAAGCATTGAAATAGATCAGTGCTGCATTCTCGCGGGCGCATCTAACGCACGAGTCAACTCAATCAAAAACAGCAGGGACCGGCCAAAACCAAATCACCCGAGTACACTCGGGCACAACCGTCAAGTGGTTAAGAAGAAGCTCTTCGATTGAAAAGTACAATGAATGACTTGACTCAGGATTGATCTGGTGTACATCATCATATTGTTTCTAATGCTTTCCGTTTATTTCACAGACCGCAAGGCTCACAGGAATGGAATCAAGAAGCCTACGCGTTTCAGGCATGAGTCCACCAGAGGCGTAAGTATTTGCAACTCAGTGGTTTAGGTATTATTGCAAATCTTTACTGCATATCCCGGCCCTATGTACCTATCAGGTCTATAGTCAACCGGTGGCCAAATTCGATTAAAAGTGCGCAAATGCCAAAGGCATTCAAAGCTCGTCTAAAACAAATCTTGGTCACAATGGCATTTTACAGTACAGACCAGTTTATGGCACATAACTGGGAGACTGCAGAACCTAACGACTTACATTAGGAGGGCTAGAGTGGAGCAATTCGAATGAATGAGAGAGAGTGAATGAACAAAATGTATGTTTGAATGGGACCTCGATGTCAGAATGCAAGGAAAATTTTAGTTCAACCTATAAATATGACGATTGCATAGCATGTATAGGTTTCCGCAATGAACTATTTATTTTATTTATTTATAGTCTGTTGCTATCACACTCTGAGGTCAATGATAGCATATTTTATCCGGACGCTAGCGACTCGAAGCACTGTAGCTCTGTTTAACTTTTCCGCTACAACTGGATCTGGCACCACGAGGTGAGGGGAAGGGGCACGTAATGCAAGCCTCCACTACAGAAGATTCAAGAACATTTTGAGTAGTATTTTTGATTCTGCAGTGTTTTACTAAATTCCTTTTCTAGCTTTATCAACTGTATCAAACAAAAGTATGGAATATAATAGTTCATAGTTAGTATAATTGTGTTAGTTCACAATTGATAGTGAAGTTTTTATGTGCCTCTAGTACCGATTATTACGAACGCAATTTTAAACTAGCTATTTTCAGATAATTTCTTTTAATATAACTTGGTTGGGTTTCAAACTGGACAAAAAGTCGGAAATTCTTAGTAGAAAATTTAGTGTCGCATACATCAAGACATAACCACCCTGTTTTATATTGTGTTCGTAAAAGTTGACTGAGCCATGTAATTTCTAGTTTTTTTTCACTATTGCAAATGTATTACTAAAAATTCAATTTGACAAAAATTAGTTATGCCAAAAATAGCATGCGCTTTACTAAGGGGTTGCTGGAGATGGATGGAACTTTGATAGTTTCAAGGTATGTACTGGTCACGGATATCAGTTAAAGTTAAATTTAACAGATTTTGCATCCAGCTATATAAATAGCCTGATAAAAGTCAATTTTCCTTCTCTTGTATGACAATCCATTTGCTATTTCATCACGATACAAAAATCTTAATTTTACTCCATATTTCTCTTTAGTCATTTTTGAGTGGACTTTATTCTATTGGATAAATTTATCCACAAATAAAATCAAAAAGTGTTGATAAAAGGTTACTAATATTTTGATTTGGGCTAAGAAAAGTAACAAAAAGTAACGGATTTTGCTTTTTTGCTTCAACAGTCAAAAAGTATATTATTTTTGGTCTTATTAGATATCTCAAACCTGGCCTTGTTGAGTGAGGTGGAGCTAAGGATGTAGGTTATCAACTCTTGCAACAAGACTGTGAGGTATGGACAGTCAAGATGTCTATGATAGTGTTGATAGAGTTACATTTCACCAATATCTGATCACATGTTGTTTATGTTCTCAGGTCGACCCCAAGTTCTTGAAGAATCTGAGGTTTGCCAAGAAACACAACCTGAAGCCAGCAGCACAACTCAAGCGCTTTGAAGAAAGGAAAGCTCTCAGAGAAAGCAAACAGGCTGCCAGGGAAGGCAAGCAGGCTGCCAAGAAATAGGTTAATTAACAATGAAATAAACATTTTTATTTAATTAATGGTGACTTTTATTTGTGAAACCTCAATAGCTCAAATTGGCTGTGCCTCTGGTGTCAAAAAGCTTCACTTTAGAACCTGGCAGACTTGGGAGTAACGATTACTCCCAAGTCTGGCGTAAGGTTACTTTGTTACGACTTACTCCCAAGTCTGCCAGGATTACAAAATTGTAATTATTGTTACAGTAATCGTTACATTTTTCTGTAACTTTGTAATCTAATCGTTAAAATTTGAAACCCTGTAACGATAACTGTTACAATTTAGCGGTAACGATTACATCTAACAAGTTAATTTTTGTACGTCAAAATTAGCCAATAAACAGTGTTTCTTGGATCAACTCAAAATCCAAATTTTACACATATGACGTAGTTTTAGATGTCGTTCCTCTGTTAAATCTAGTTTCTCTATGGACCTGGCAACATTCAACTTTATGCAAAGGATGAAAACCTAACAAATGTAACAGTTCTGAGTACACTTATAGTCGTTTTTATGTACTAGTCACAAACAGCATTTTATTTTATGGCCAGTACTTTAAACTCACTGTCATAATTCACAGATGTTTGTTTGTTTGAGCAATACAGCTTAAAACCTACTTTTATCTTTGAAATAATCAACATGAATAAATAAAGTGCCAAATGTAGTGCTAGTCTAGTCATGATCGCTAGAAATTTAGTAACCTAACCTTAGCAATGAAGATAAAAATTAAAATGGACCTCTTTAATCCAATTTTGCCCTGTTACATTGTTCATCATTGCTTAATTGTATAATATTGTTCAAATCTATCCATTGACCATAGAGAAATCCTAAACAATGTTAAGGTTAGGTTACATTTAAGTAGACCTTTGTTGAAGAAACACACTGCTTAAACCCTTCTATAACACTTAAATGGAACTGTTTAACTGAATGACCGTTTGGCATTGCTGCATAGTACTATGCAGCAGCTTACTGGTCCATTCAAGTCAACCAAAGTATAAAAATTCATAATTTTGATTATTCCAAAAATGTTTTTGCATTTGATTAGCCTCAAAATAATGTAGTCCTGTAGCTAAAAGTGACACAACATATAAAGTAAAATTATATTTTGAAAACCATTTACGTGTGGCATTGGTTTGATGCGTTTTACGATTCGATTTCACGTTCAATTCGTGAGAGGGTAACTGGTCAGTTACATTTTGAAGTAACTTAACTTCCCTAAGTCTGGAACCTGGTGATGAAATAAGCTGTTTGTGGGTCAACAATAAAATTATGGTCCAAAAGAGTTGTGGGGACATTTGGACCCAAAATCTGAAGAAAAACATGAATTTTTACTTGGACTCAGTTAAGGGATCTGTGACCTTGAACGGTGTCCCATGAGAAATTGTTAAAACATGCATTTTCTTGGGATACTTCAAACCTACAATTTTTATGGAAATGTAAAAGCAACTGAGCCAAATTTCTGTTTTCTCATTTATGAAACAGTAATATAAGCCCACAGTTTTTAGAAATTTCTTTTTTGTGACAACTTAATCCAAAAATAAATTATTAAAATTGTAGTTAAGAAATGCTCCTATTTTACACTGTTCTTAAGGGACAAAAACCACAGAATGGCCAATCGGTACTGACCACTTTTAAGGACTATAAAAGGAACAAAATTGTAAAAACTGCTTTTCCTATGAGAAAGTCAAAGAATAGCCAATAAAGCTGAGCGGATTGCTGGTAGGGCGTGATTATGTTAAAAGGTTTGTTCTGAGGTCTTTTTTGGCCCATTTGTTCAAATTATGCAAGTGAGAAATAAAAAAGATAGATATTCAACATTTTAAATGTCAAAATAGGTGAGCAAAACTATTACCCTAAATAGTTAGCTTTCTAAAATTAATTTTGGTAAAAGCAGCGAGCTAAAACTACTAGAAGAGTAGCTAGCTAGTTTTGAGCTATTTTCAGAGTGGCTTTGTGAGACCAGAACCAGAACTTTTTGTGAACTTCAGAAATCATTTTATTGATCCAAAATTAACAAACAATGCATTAGCCTAGTCACAAAAGATCTACAACACTTCTAATAGGGCATAACTAGTCTATTTACACGCTATGTACATTATGAGTTAAGAACTCTTGGACACTGTAACAAGCGAGGTTCAACAGCCGGTTTTTGAGCAAGCTCCTGAATTTGGAGATATTTGGTTCCTGTTGGAGGGATGAAGGGAGGCTATTGAACAGCTTTATGCCATTGTACACTACGTGTTTTTTGAAATAGGAGGTTGAGTGTTGAGGCATTGTTAAACGACTGGAATTACGGAAGCTGTAAGGAGTTTTGATTGAAAAGTTGAATTTTGATGGGTTCTGCTTGACGAAAGTTAGAGTTTCCAGAATGTAAAGAGACGGCAAAGTGAGGATTTTTGAATCTTGGAAGTGATCTCTACAGGATTGGCGCCTACGTAAAGAAAAGACAGTCCTCATGGCCCATCTTTGAAGTTTGAAAAGAAATTTCACCTTTTGGTTCTCGTACCCCAAATAGGTACAGCCTATGCTAAGTGAGGGTAGACAATACCCTAGTAAGCAGCCAACAAAACATCTTCGTTGGCTACATTCCTTAGGTTTCTCAGTACGAAAATTCCTGAGCTGAGCCTCTTTGAGACGTGATCAATGTGACCGTGAAAACTGAGACTTTCATCCAGCACCAATCCTAAAAATTTTACATTCTGAGTAGGGTGTACTACGGTTTCATCCAATAGGAGGCTGAACTCGTGTGCTCGCCCTTTCGACAAACAAAAGTTGATTAATTGGGTTTTGTCGGAGTTTACTGTGAGCCGGTTTTCATTAAACCATTGGACCAGACTGTTGGCCTCAGAAAAAGAAATTTGCTCCATGAGATGAATATTAGGGCTGGATATGGAAAGAGAGGTGTCATCCGCAATCAGGGAGATTTTGGCAGTTGAAGTGCAGGATGAGAGTGTATTTATATACAAAAGGAACAAGACAGGTCCCAATACGGAACCCTGGGGCACCCCCCTCAAAATAGAACTAACGGTTTTGCCGACTTAAACACTAGCCTACGACCATTCGACGCTCTTTTTTTGATACGTACTGTTAACGTTTCCCACATCGGGGCCTTTTGTAACAGATGAGCAGCTCTAACATTTTACTTTGGACTATTTAAGCAACCAAATGTAGCTTAATTTACTGGATAAGGGCTCTAATTTGTAACACACTGATGCTAAATCAAACAGTTAAAATATAGCTAGCTAATTCAAAGAAAGTAACCGGCTTAATTAGTGTGCTAACTACTCAACACTGGTTTTTATTGGTTGTCTTCAATTACAATTAGTTTTTAAAAAGCTTCCTTCCCTATCAGTGTAATTGAGGCACGTTCAGTACCATCGATGCATTAAATCACTTGCATTATTGATGTGTTATCGATTTAGTGAACTAAAAAAAAAGGTAATATATAGCTTAACTACTTCAAATAATCAGGCTAGTAGCAACTGGTAGAACGCCCTTCAAGTGAGGTGTACTGATTGTCACAGGCTAGCTGCTTCTGAGTCAACTGCCGCCTGCTGAAGTGTAACTGCCTTTCAGATACTTTTAACAATCTCACCAAGCTAAATTGAAATATTTCAGAAAACAAATGCTCCACATTCTACACCTAATTTATATAGATTAGATTATCATGTTTGTCTTCAAATTTCTTTAGTCATTAATAAGAGTAAGTTAGGTTAACACAAAACTACAAAGTTCAAAAAGTCTAAATAAAAATTTTATTTCCTCTCGGGTTAACATTAAATTAACTTAAAAATTAAACGGCCAAACTTACAATAAGTTTAATTTTTGGATTGCCGAAGGGACTGACCAGCACCAAAAAATGGTTTGAAGTCATTTAGGCCAGAGGGTTCTTTGTTTTCTTTCTCAGGGTGAGGCTTGTTGTTTCGGAAAAACTGCAGTGTACCAACACTATAGTTGTAGTCTGGAATACCTCGCTGATATGGTATTTTTACAGCGTTGGACATATTACTACTAGAAGAATCTTGATTGATTTTCTTCTTCTTATTCAACTTCTTTTCATCAAGAATATTACCTTCCCCTGTGAAGGCGACAAAGCCTTTTGGCTCAGGCATAATGTCAACATCCATGTCATCTTCATCCTTTTTCACCTGTTTCTTTGGTTCTTCGTAGCCAACAGGAGCAGAGAATTCAACATTCATATCACATTCAATAATGCACACTGCATTCCCCGGTTTTGTTTCTAAAACGCACACTTCATAGGTTTTCTTGTTGTAAAGTATAGCTATCACATCCCCGGTGGTAAGGCAAGCATAGTTACGCAGTGAGTTCTCCAAAACTGCTTTTGGATTAGTAATGTCTAAGAAGTCTGGTGACTGAGGCTGAAACTTTGCAAACGTAGCAACTGGAAGGAGAACATTTTCAATAGAAATTACATCACCTTCATCCAACAAAAGATTGTGCATCATCCAGCGAGGTAGGTAGACATTCCCTTCGTCAGCAACAAACTCTAAAACTCCGCAGTGGGAAACTCGGTTGATTTTCCTGTTGGTTACCTTGAATAACATGGGGTAAGTGATATTGAGTTGAGTTAAATGGTCCAGTGCAGATGGAGGCATGATGATTTTTCCTCCTCTTTCAACATCCTCTCTTTCGTTACCCGGAAGCATTGCAACTGAGTAACATTGGTACTGCTTGTTGAACGTACGGGGGATATCCCCAAATATATTAAATGCAAACATTTTAGTAAATAGTCTTTTGTGGGATACTTAAAAGCAATGTCAAAGGCCTAGTCCTTGTCTATAACTGGCTCCTGCACTCAAAAATCCATAGGGTTAACAGTATATTTTAGTACACATGAATTATGAACTGAGTTCAAAGCACTAGATTTGAGACACTTAAACTTGTTTTTACTTTAGATATTTAAGTAATTAATTAACACAACCATTTCAACAACTAAATAAACAGAATGATTTGGGCTTTGTCAGTCAGTAATACTTGTCTAATTCAGCTGTAGTTGTACAGACTACCACAGTACCAGCTGTATAAATAAATTATAAAAAAGATTAAATCTGTGTTCAGTGAGCGTGCACTATGTAAAAGCAATGATGGTGAAGGTTACTAACAACATTTTCTGACTAGAAATACAAATTTTGAATAGACATACAAATTGACTGTAGGAAACTTTTTGCTACAGGTATTTAAAATAATACTCTTTCCTTCTCTCTACTCTAACAGTTTTATAATAGGTATGATTTTGGAACGATCGCTCATAAGGGGTAGTTTTTATAATGCCCGCGTACAAGTGGAGTTGGGGTTTGCTTGACGGCAATTTCTGTAAGTGACGTAGGGGAAGGGGGAGTTTCCAAAATCGTTACTATTATAACTTTGCTAAAACCAATACACGGAACTTACTTTAGTCTCTTAAGTCTTACGAGAGGTATGGGAACTGTTAGGTATAAGAATTCTAAGTTGACCGGTACAGAAGACTTGTCCACTCACCTGGCTGGGCCATATCGAACAGAGCGCTCCAGTTGCTTCTTTCTTGGGCCCCGGAGAGGGGTATTTCTTATCGCTGGATTATGGATACATGCATTTGCATTGATACGTATTTTATGCATTGTCTTGTTCTTATATGGCTAACAACTAAACCCCTTATGTATACTTTACATCATCTCCTTTCAAACAAATAATTAAAATATAAGTTCTCTCACTATATACATTAAAAATATAGTGTCTTCGGTATCTTTGAGAACGGCGAAGTGGGACTACAGGCATTTTCTAGTTTCTTGAATTTCCTCTTGAATTTGAGGTCAAGGAAGTTCTTGAATCCTTTTGGGAATTTGGAGATATTGTATTTCTACCTCGTTTTAACCAGGAACGCAATAATTAATATTGATACGGTAAAGAGATCGGATACATCCTAGCTGTATATTTTACTCATGACTTTACGAAACATTTCTTCAAACAATAAAACACATGATAAATTACATATTTAAATCAAATCACAACAAACAATCCACACTAACACACCTCTCTACACAGTTAAACACGTTCACAAAATTCACAGTTTCACATATTCATAATCATTATTTTAACTCACAAGACAACAACATGGTTAACTGTTGTGGACAAGACAAATACAAAGATGGGCAAACGAGGAACGATCGAAGACAACAACTATTAGATGAAATCAAATCCATGATTGGAGACTTGGATAACAGGTATTTTAGAAGTGCTTTTCATATTTGCAATTGTACAATAATTATTGTTAATGCAGATAAATTGTTAAATTCTATAAATACACTGTAATAAAAATAATAGACTGTAATTCCCGAATCATCCAAATTTATATCACTGCTACGACAATTTACAAGTACAGTATATTAATTTGTAATTAAAACTAATAAATTTGAAAGCTCGATCTTAATACTTCTGTAGGTCAACATCTTGGTCCATTATTTTTGAATTTTGCCTGACGATACAATTGACTTAAGTGACTTTTGTGACCCTCCCCCAAGCATAAGTATCTTTTTGAGGGAGTAGTTCCACTGTAAAAATATACCTATATATATAAATGTAATATTGACTTATTGTATTTATATGAATGGAATGAATGAATTTCATTTCAACATTGAAAAGAGTGTTCCATTGCTCAAAATTGGACCATTAATGGTGATTATTGCAACCTTTTATACCATACGATCACAACATTTTTCTTAAAACCATTTCTGCCTTTATGTTTTTCAAAAGCCAGTCCAAAGAAAAATGGCAGTGGTTGAACGTGTGCGGCTTCGACTTTGAGTTGTAACCACTTATACTCGCGATTAACCTTGGAAGCAATCGCCGAGTTTGAACGGAGCTTGTATGTCATAAGGGTATTGACTGGTTATATTTAGGGCATAGACATCCATCCTACACAAGTTCAAAACAAAATTACCAAAAATACGTTTGTTATTGATTTATATTATTTTTAGAGAACAAGAAAGAGGTCGTCCGAAGAAGCAAAGTGGCGAGGGAGTGGCCGGAATACGTGACATGGATGAGGAGTGTAAACAGTATCGCAGAAGACGAGATTGCACCCCGCCCTTGATCACGAGTCTCGCGATCCACGAGACGAGACCGACAAGTGACTACACCAACAAACAGCACGAGAACACGAGTCAGTGGACCTACAAGGATGCCACACGCCAGGACATGTTTGACCCTATGGTAATCACTCGTTTGAAGTCAGTAAACAACTATGTTTCTTGGGATTTTATGGGTTTTTATGTCAAATACATTTAAAACACTTAGAAATGCCGACGTGTAGCCACAGGCGCTACCTTGCGAATTTCCCGTAACGAGGGATAATTTACCCTGGAAGTGTCCCTCATGTCGGGCGTTTCCCCACCCTCAAAAGGGGGGTTATGCACACACAAAAACTGTACACATTTATGGCACTGTATCTAACATTTTTACTAATAAGAATACCCTTATTTTAGCCAGACCAAAATGGCGGAGGAAAAAGCCTTTAACGCCTGTTTTTGGAGGACTCTTTATCTATAGTTTTACAAATGAACCGAATTTCCCAAAACAAAGACAAAAAATGTAACCTATTGAGTGGTTACACACTTACACATAGGTAAACTATAAAGTTTTTAGTTTGGATACTGTATATAAAGTTTTGCCATTTAATTCAGGAAATGTTGAGGATCTCTAAACTACAAAACGTTTTGTTCTTCAAGACTTCGAGGTTTCGTTCTACGTTTCGTCGTCAATGGAAATTATTAGCTCTATTTTTTATAAAAATTCACTAAAACGTGATTTTAACATATTTTTGTTTAAGGGGCTGTCAAAAACTATAAATTACTTAGTTCTTTTCGATTAGCTGAAACTCTTCAATTCGTGTATTTTACTAATGGTGATGAGGGGGGGGGGGGTTTACCAACTGCAGCACCAATGGTATCCTGTCTAGTAATAATCGGGAAAAGTGCTACAAAGTAGTATGTGACTGTAAAACCTCTCAAAATCTGCTTTGCTCCACAGAATATGAGACTTGATTAGAAGAAGTTGGTAGGACAAGGAAGACACGACACTGCGCAACTAACAAATTGCAAAACAACCGGCCTTGTTTGAACAACTGTAGCGCTACTGTACTTTCCTCTCTTAAATTGAACTTCAAAATAATTCTACGGGGGAAAAACGTGCAAAGCAACTTTGAAACGTGAATCAAATCAAATATCTTTATTGTCATTTTACAAGCAAGCATTGACAATGTCATAAACATAGCCTTCAAAAGCTGAGTCTAACCATTAAACTAAAAGAATACCGGTACAAACAAGAAACTCAGGGTTAAAAGTCTACATCACAGTTAAAAAAGTCATTTAGCGAATAAAACTGATTGAGCAATAACCAATAATTATAAAATTTATTTTTGAACATATTTTCTGTGAAATTTTCTATGAGCTTCTTTAGTTTATTGAAGATGTTTAGTGAAATTACTAAATGGCTAATACATGTTTTGCTTAACCTTGTGAATTCTATTACTACATTCCCTTTGTGCCTTGTGTTATAACTGTGTCTATCATAGTTGTATTTAAAATTATCTTCATTTTTAAAAGCATAGCCTAGCAGATAAGATCTAATATGTAAAGATTTATAACGGTTTGCAATTTTATTTGAACAAATAATGGTTTACAGTGTGCATCTAGTTTTGAGTTTGTGATTATCCTGATTGCTTTCTTTTGCAAAATTAAAATGTCTTGGACTCTGCTGCAGTTACCCCAAAGGCCAAAGGGAAACCCATATCTTATTATCGATTGGAAATAGACAAAATAGCATGTTCTTAAATAGCACTCCGGTACATTAAAAGTAAGACGTCTTAATAATTAGATAACTCTGGCTAATCTGGGAGCGATAGAGTCAATATGTTGACCCCGTGACAGGCGATTGTCAAAACGACTCCTAAGAATTTTACTGACTCAAGGTAATCAGTACTATTGATTTGTGGATTATTTTTTACACTAAATACTATTTGTTGAGTTGTTGTGTCATTTAATAAAAAGCCATTGGCACTGAACCACGCAGCGGCATCCTGAATCACATTTTGAGTGATTGCTTTAAGAGCATTAATGTCTGGGCAAGAGTTTAGAAAAGATAGCATCATCCGCATATAAAAAAGTCTTTGCCTCTACTGATAAAATGTCAATGATTAATTTTTATTATGGATCCTAACAAAATAATAGTTGATTCACAGTTGTTCTGTAACTGTACACATATATTAAATATACATATCTCAGTCATGTCAGTCATGAGTTGGAGTTCGAACGGAGCAGACGTATGTAGGAGCTGTGCTTATCTTATCAGTTGTCCATACTAATTGTAGTTACTGTGCTTATGCTCATTGAACCTGTTTTAACGTGCCTTCCTGTTTCTACTTTGTGCTAAGTTCTTCTATAATGGCAAGTTGTAAAGTGTGTTTAAAATTGATAAAGGTCAATCAATTTAAAGTGGTGTGCAAGGACTGTTCGTCGGGTTTTCATGGAAAGTGTGTGAACGTGACGCATTCAGAGATAGACTATTTGAAGGAGCGTAGAAAGAGTATGAGGCTGGAGTATAGTGAAGATGGAGTAACTTTAGAAGTGATTATGCAAACACTCAAAGAAATTCAGGAGAAACAGAAGAATACTGCAGCTGAGTTCAACAAATCCAATGAGCTACTTCATACCAAAATAGATGAAAATACACTTATCGTTTCTAACGGAATGGCGAAGATAGAGGAGTATATAAAAGAAATTGAAGGGTTGAAAAGCGAAAATGCAGCTTTAAAACGTAAAGTGTCGGACCTAGAGTACAGAGTGGATGATCTTGAAAGTTACTCGAGAAGAAATTGCGTAGAAATTCAGGGAATTCCAGAGGAGCCCCGCGAAAAGGTGTCAGAAGTCGTGAAGGAAGTGGGAAAGGCGCTCAACTTTGAGATCTCTGAAGAAATGATTGATGCTTGTCATCGCTTTGGGAAGAACGCGGATAGAGACAAACCACGAGGAATCATAGTGAAATTTGTGAGGAGAACAGACAAGGAGACACTTATGAACAAGAGAAGAGAACGGAAAAAAGACTTTTCCACCCGTCACCTCGGCTTGAAAATGGACCTTCCAGTATACGTGAACGAGTCCCTGTCACCAATGCGGAGGAGGCTGCTGGCCCAGGCTCGACTGATCAAGAGGAACAAGGGCTACAAATACATCTGGATGCAAAACGGGAGTGTCTTGCTGAGGAAGGAAGAGGGATCTCCAGTAGTGGAAATCAAAACTCAGGCTGACCTCAGTGAGTTGTAAACTCTTTGATGTAAAGGGTTTGCACTTTTTTCTTACAACAGATTAGGTAATGTTGCTTTTTCCTGTATATATAATTATATAATATGTATATTTTTCTTTTTTTTCTCTTCTTGTGTAAAATACAAATATTTTAGTTCAAGAAATGACTAGCACAACACAATTAACTAATAGTTTAATGATTGTACACCAAAATATTCGTAGCATGAGAGCAAATTTTGAATTTTTTTTAGCTGAATTATCAACATGGCAAAGATGCCCAGATGTGATTATTCTGGGGAAGCAAACTTTTATACCATTCCGAACTATACGCAAATTGTGAGAGCGAATGATAGTTATCGTTCGGGAGGTATTTGTTTGTTTTATAATGCAAATATTAATGTCTTGGAACAAGAGGGCCCGTTTTTTCTGTCAGCTGATACAGTCAGAATAAAATTTGAGTATAAAGAAAATGAATTTCAATTGCTGGCAGTTTACCGGTTTCATCAATACACAGTTAATTTGTTTGTAACAGAGTTATACAATTAGTCAATTATTACTGATCAAATACAGACAAGAAAAGCAAATTCAATAATGTTTTGTTGATAGGGGATTTTAATGCAGACATTTTGTGTACAGATAATAACGCTGAAATAAATAATTACAAGTTATCTTTAGCAAGTCTAGGTCTAGAATCCTTAGTCAATGAACCAACAAGAGTTTCTAATTTATTAAAAACTTGTATAGATCATGCATTTGTCAGATTTGTAAACAAAAATTATATTGAATGTGAAGCAGAAGTAATCCAAACGCAAATTACTGACCATTATACTATTCTAATGAGAATGAGTGTGGTGGGTGGGTTGGGCGGGGGTGGGACGGCAGAACAGCTGACGGTCCCTCTTCCCCCTTGGTCCGCACACAGGTCTGTTATCTCAAACTGATAAGCCTTTTATACACGGTAGACTGGTCAACTGTAAAATCATAGAGTGACATAACGGTCGCTTATTTGAGACACAATTGTCAACGTGTATTTCTGCTTGTACATTCGAAGTTGATAAAAGTAGTAGTAAGTTTAAGAGGTTGAAACCATGGATTTCAAAGAGTATTTGTTTGCGAATCCAACAGAGAAATAAATTGTTTAAGCAAACCAAGTTTAGACCAATTAATGATCATTTCAAGCAGTATTACATTACATTTAGGAATAAAAGAATAAGTTAAGAAAAGACATAAAACTAGCTAAGATATCTTATTATAACAATAAATTTGAGAAACACAAGGGAAATTCAAAAGCAACGTGGGATACCTTAAAAGAATTTATAGGCCAAAAAACCACTTAGTAACTATATTTTAAATAAGAATGATCAAATAATTTCTGATCCTGAGGAAATTGACAATGAATTTAATACATATTTTCTATCAGTTGTTAAGGAGGTAGTAGGTGTTTATTCTATAAATGAAGAATTTACAGTATAAGAACATTTTTACCGATTATCACGAAACTAATTCATTTCCGTTTGCACCAGTCCTAATTCATGAGGTTGAAAGGTAATAAAAACCCTAAAAAATGGAAAATCTCCTGGATTGGACGGATTTAACTCTACGATGGTAAAGATTATATGCCCTGCAATTTCAAGTGTGCTCACGACCCATATCTTTAATTTCAACGTTTTCAAAAGTCTTCGAAAAGATAATAAAGTTAAAAATGTTAGAGTTCTTAGATAAAAATATTTTTTTTTCAAAAACCCAATTTGGATTTCGATTGGGTCTAAATACAGAGGGAGCAATTCTACATTTTATGGATAGGATAAATATTGGTATTAATAATGGTAATTGTACTAATCTTTTTATAGTCATGAAAACCTTTGATACTGTAGACCACAGTATTCTGTTAACAAAGTTGTACAACTATGGTTTTAGAGGTATACACATGGTTTAAAAGCTACTTAAATAGGAGACAAAAGAATCAACAACAGTTTTAGCCAAATGGGGAAATAAGCTGTGGGTTCCGCAGGGGTCAGTGTTGGGCGCAATACTTTTATTATTTTTATTAATGACCTATGTAATGGTAAGTTTAAGGGTAGTGTTACTGCTTTTGCAGACGACACTGCACTTTCCTATGTGGAAAACTCATGGAATATTGTTCATCGGAATATAAGCACATTTAGATTCGCTTAGTTGGTGGTTTTACAAGAACAAATTAGTCTTAAGTACAGAAAAAACCACATTCATAAATTTTTCTCTGCGCAAGCAAAATATTCAAGCAAGTAATGTTCTTTACAGATGTCCTAAATGTCTAGTAAAAGATAAAAAGTATGTAATAATTGTTCGGAAATCACAACTAGCGAAAATATAAAGTATTTAGGAATAACTTTGGATAGCGAACTTAGTTGGAAATGTCATTTAGACATACTAAAAAGTAGGACTATAGCTAGTTTTAGATTATTTTATTTCTTAAAGAATATGTGCCCTCAAAAGGTTCTTAGATCTTTGTATTTTGCTATTGTGAATAGTTGACTGGAATATGGTATTTTATGTTGGGGGGAACTTACCTCATAAACCTAAAGCCTTTGATAATGGTACAAAAGTTTTTTGTAAGGTCAATTTTAAGGAAAAATAGGTATGAACCTTCATACCCTTGCTTTTTGTTATTAAAAATTCTTCCACTTAGAGCTCTGTTTGTTTTCAAAGTCTTAAAATCTATTTTTCCGAAAAAATTAGATTATATTCCGAATGAAAATACTTATAAATTGAAATTGAGACACGTGAACGTGTTGCGTGTTCCTAAACCTAATCTAACCTTTTACACAAAAACGTTTCAATTCATAGCACCAAGGATCTATATCCAACTACCAGTTGATATAAGCATGCAAAACAATATAATCACCTTTCTAAGATCTGTAAGAAATTGGTTACTCTCTCTAGAGAGTGTAGAACATTTACTTGAAATTACAAACTAAAATCAAAATGTCTTTAGCCAACCAAAATGTTTGTAACCAAAAGCTCGTGTTGTATTAGTTTAGAAGATTATTGTCTATATTAGTTAAAATAAGTATTTGTTAAATAACTGTAATCATGTTTCATTTCTATGAGGAAATTAGTTTTGTTTTTTACATGTATTGTCCTAATAATATTAATGTTTAGAAAGTCTGAGGAACACAGTACTGTATTGTACTGTAATAAAAATATAAACTGTACAGTTTATATTTTTATTTATTGTTACTTAGGACAACATTAATTTTTTTTCAATTGCCCATTCTCGTTGATATTCCAAGCGGAATAATTATAATACTACTATATAATACCTTTCAGTTGAAAACTGAATTACGAAACGCCCTGTATTTCTATTTACAAAAGAAAATCAACTATTGATTTTACTTGTCATTGAAGTTTCAACGATAGTCAACATGTTTTCAAACACTTAGTGCCCACCAAAACTCAAATTTTAAAGTCACTATGATTATCTATTTTTTAAATACTAAACCCTATCAGTATACCGCTGTAAAGGTCTATTTACGTAAAACACAGAAAGCTAAAATGTAATCGGTAAAATGTGTTGCCAAAAACGTAATTCATAGGTATATTGATAAAACGTTTAAAATATGTATGTATTTAAAAAACCAAAATGATGAATTATGATCCTTTGGTATATTATCATATGCGGTACCGCCGTTGTAGATTCCGCGGGTTGAATCATGCGACTGGAGTCATCGCCTGCTGGCGCGAGTTCGAACCCGCAGTCACCACCTTACTTTTAATGGCTCCGGTACGCTGGTATCAGTTGAGCGCATAGACCTACAGTCCTAACTTGCCTCGTTAAACAAGAGAAAACTTACCTTATTTTGTTATATTATAATTACATCGTTGAAATACAGCAAACATTGAAAAGAGTGCTGACATGAATGGAATAGTTCAATGGAAAGAGCTTGTATTTCAAACTTATTACTAGTTGGATTCCTATTGATATTTTCAACATGTTATTTATACTGAATATAAGAAATTGTTGCTTGATTATTTAGATACTTAGATACATTCAAATTGTTGGCCTTCCAAACATTTTCACCTGGCCAGGTCGATGTAGCAGTTTTGATTTCTTTACCTGAGAACTGAGGACCTGCCCACGAGTTCGATCTTTCTTGTCATCCTTATCATTGATTTTCAAAATAAACCAGCTCTCTATTCCGCCCCACAGTAGAAATCAACAGCGGTGAGATATAGCGATACTGGCAGTTCAAGAAATTGGCGTCAGGTGCTTTAAGGTCGTAATGAGCGATCTTTATTGTTGTGAACCGACTGCTTAGAGCCAGATACAATCACATTGTTTTGAAGTAACTCAAACACGTTGTACGAGTGATGGCCCATCAGGGTTAGTTCACCACAGATACGAACCGCTTCTACTCGTAAATCTGTAACACTTATCTAAAAGCATTCAGTATAAATGTGTATGTTGAATACATCTAAAGGTTTATTTTATAGTAAGTCAGCCGTAATAAAGGTCGAAATACGTATGCTTTCGATTTAGTTACGTACTCAACTATTTCATACGTATTTCCACTCCTTTAAAGCACCTGGCTGTGCAGCTGTTGGCCTGCCAGATCGCTACATCTCACCAAAGTTGATTTCTACTTGTGAAGCGGCATAGAGGAGCTAGTTTATTTCGAAAAACCAACCTTAAGAGATGACATGAAAGATAGAACTCATCACGCAGGTCCTCAGTCCTCAGTTCAAGTAATCAAAATTTACATCGAGCTTCAAAACCGTGTTGAAAATGTTTGAAGGCCAGCGTTTTGAACATATCATCTAAGTATCTAAATAATCAAGCCAACAAACATTTATGACTTATTCAGTACAAATGCAAGTTGAAAATATCAATAGGTTTATCTTAGCAGTAATAAAGTTTGAAATAAATGCTTTCCATTTATTATTCCCAACTATTCCATGCATATTGCCACTCTTTACGTTTTGCTGTTCATTTAAACGATGTAGTTATTGATGAAAATATGGCAAAAAAAAAGGTAAAAGGTGTTTGTCTTGTTAAACGAGGCGAAGGACTTGAAGTCCCATCTACCATCAACCTCGACCTACCAGCGTTATTACAAATGTTTGGTGACTGCGGGACTCGAACTTGCGCCAACGGAGCGATGAGCTCCGGTATCGCGCATGATTCCAACCCGCAACGGGTCTACTAACGTGGTACCGCTGCATATGATGGAAATTTTTATACCAAAAGATCATAATTCATCATTTTTAGTTTTGTGTAAATTACATACATATTTTAAACGTTTTGTCAATTATACCCTATGAATTACGTTTTTGGCCGCCATTTTGAAACGCGTTAATATTTTTCAACAAAGCTTCACCAATGTTTTCTACGTACATAGACCTTTACAACGGTATACAACACGATAGGGTTTAGTATTTGAAAAAATATAATCATAGTAGACCTTTCAAATTTGGGGTTTTGGTGGGTACTAAGGTGTTTGAAATAGCATGTTGTTGTATATCGTTGAAAAGCTTACGTAATAAAGAGTAAAAATCAATAATTAGATTTTCTTTTGACAAATAATAATGGAAATACAGGGCGTTTGTAATTCTGTTTTATTTTTAGATTTTCAGCCTCAATTTTGTAACGGCCCAAAACAAAAAACAATGTTATCTTCATCATTGTTTTTCATTTAAAGAGAGCTTTAAAATGATGTATAGCATGACCCCCCTTTACATTTGAAAATCTGAGATGAACCCAACCCTCGGTTTTGATACGCCCTGTATACTAGAAAGTTAAAAATAATTTTCATGAATTCTTTGAACCGGTTTTAGTTTGGAATTTTTCGTTTCACTCAAGTCAGCCAACCCGCTCTCGAGATATACATATGATACGGGTGGTCTGAGACACCCTGTATAAGCGAATAATGTTGTGATTACAGCCACCTGCACCGTGGGAGTTGCCTCGCACTCCTTCTCAAGAACTCAGAGCGGGCACTCTCTACCAGAACTGTGACTGTAGACGTCGCAATGGCCTTCAACACGACTGTCCAAGGTGAGGAAGAAACCATAATCATGAGAGGCGCCGTTGATTATTGGCGTCAAACGAAATGTACCAATAGAATGATCAACAAACCCCTTAGATTTTCAAACCATGTAGCGAGATCTGTTAGTTCAGCAATTTTCGTTCTGAGAAGATAGTCAGTTCAACTCAATACCGAGAATCTCTTCTCTGTTTACTCTGGTATTGTCGTTCCACATATGTCGTACGGCATTCCTCTTTGGGGTTTCAGTTCGTCCAGGACAGATCATCTCTTCATATCCATCAAAAAAGAGCAATACGAACAATTTTCCATTTAAAGAGTCGTGTAGAGAGTTGTTCCGAAGTCACGACATCCTAACACTTTTGTCAATTTACATCCTAGAAACACTAACTTTCGTCAAAAAACCTTTACGCAACAGAAACAATCTCCCAATACCAAGACACCGGACAACCTTTTCTAAACTCCATCTTCTGCAGTGTGGAGTGCGACTTTTTAATGCTCTTCCTGTCTCTCGTAAACAAGAACCTAACAACAACCCATTCAAAAGGCAACTAAAAAAGGTTCTGCTAGACCATGCCTTCTATAAAGTCAGTGAGTTTCTGGACCATGTATGGTAGGGACTAAGATAAACTTAGTACCACCTTCGTATTTAAGTATTGTATACATTTTGACGTGTGACCATGTACCATCGTATTTAATGGCAATAAACGATTTGACTTTGATAAACTTGTCAAAAACCTTGTAATTTTAGTCATCATGATTCCTGTGAAAGTATATAAGCTTTTATTTTAGAGCTCGTGTACTCCTCGTTCAGTTATCGCTTGAACTTTTGAAGAAAACTTGCAGCAATTTTAATCTAAACTTCGATGTTTAAAATTGGAATGTCCTTAGGGTTGTGTCTGTTAAAGATGGGACTGTGGAGGCAGGCCGACCTGCTTGGCCGTGAATCCGGGACCTTGCTGTGAACCTAGTAAAGCTCGCAAACCAGTCAGAGGAGACCGCCGGTATACTCCTGCCAGCGGTGGGGTGCAGAGGGAGCTGCAACAACAACAGCCAACACAACAACAACAACAAGCGTCCCCAGGAAAGATGGTCTGTTTGTGCACCCCTATGCCGCTCGGAAGGGGCGAGAAAAGGCCAGGGGCTCCCGCCGGAAACAGCCAACCTTGTCCTAAAAGTATGTTTCTATTTTTTTGTAGCGTTATTTAAGTCTGCATAAATAAATTCATCTTGCGCTTAGCTAGATGTGTTTTTATTTCATTTTTAATTTTTGCAAAAATGATAGCATTGCATGTTTTTATAAATAAGGCTTACTATCTCAAACAATCTGTTGAATAATTTTCAGATTTGATACCTAGGATGCTGCTAGTGTGCCTGGCCGTACGCATGTATACGTGAATAATCTGATATGTACTTGTTGATTGCAGATAAACCAGTGGCACAAGATTTGGTTGGGTTTCTAGCCATAGGAGCGATGGGACCGATCGGGTTCGTTGCTGTGCCTCTCTGCAAGCTTCCCACGGGATGTCGGGCAGTCCTGCGGGAACTGGCACGGAACCACAAGGAGCACCAGGAGCTAAATATTTATGCTGTCCTGCATCGTGAACGTGAATGATGTTCATAGTGTAGTTTTTATCAATACAACGTTATATCTTTGAATTAACTAAACGTGTAGTGTGATTTTTTATACATCTCCTAACTCTTTACCGAAAATGTTGGAATCTACCAGTACCTAACAATAAAGTTAAATGTCGTCTTATTTAACTATGCGAATTTTGGACGAAAAGTCCCTTGGTAATGACTATAAAACGTATGACTATAAAACGTTACCTTACAGTCATTTACTCATTTATCAAGTTTTCAGTAGTGAGTTCGTGGTTTTCAAGTTCTTTTTCAGAGTAATTAGCTCCAGAGTCGCGAGAGATATCTACCCGCCGAAGGTTCCTTTGAAAGTTGTAACTTATATTTCTGATAAACATTAGTACAATGAACAAAATTAAATAGAAAACGCATAGTTGCTATTGAAAATCAATATGTTTCAAATAGTCTATGCGAATAAAACTGAGAACATGAAAAATCCAAGAAATTGTCTTATGTATCTGACAAAAGGGTGCGTGTGTGAATTTATACCGAAGACTTCTATTCTGTGTGCTACAGTTGAACATTGTCTGTTTGTTCTATAGAAAGTTGTGTGTTTTCGACACACCAGCCACTATGGAGGGAGGATAGTAGCGTAGGTCGAATACTCGTATTGCCTCGAGTTTGTAATACCCCCAACCGGCAAAAGAATATGCACAGCCAACAATTAAAAAAGAAATGTTCAAATTGTTCCGGGACAAACTTTCAGCTACTCTTTGAGTCTTTCTTAAAGATTGAATAGACATGCCATCCAATGTTTGTCCGAGGACTAATTAGTCTGGGGGTGACCCTGTAACTATGTAACTTTTAAAATATGTAGTATTAAAACGTACACTGTTGCTGATATAGTCACGAACTAACGGTGAGCATCATTATGAACTAGTTGAAGCACGCAAGTGGATATTAAACAATATAAAAAATTTTTGTAAAGTTTCGTTGTACTGCAGAATTACAAACGTTTCTAGATAATAGCCATTCGTAAAAACCATAAAATGATGGCTACAGGCTGAGAAAACATTATTTCGACCTGTGTTGAACTATCTATCTATATTTATAAAGGCTTTGTCCTGACTGACTGACTGACCCACTCACTCATCATCGCCGAGCCAAAACTACAAGGCCCAGAGTTGAAACTGCACACCAGTTAGTGGTAGCCCAAACCACCACTAAGAAACGGTTTTGAAAATTTTGATTTTAAGGGTGGTTTTTGAGGGGTGAATTAAGCAAAATGGGTCGTGTACGTCTTACTTTAACTGCTAGCGCCTAAACGAGTGATCCGATCTTCAATCTGATTGAAAATCGTTATGTGGCATGAAATTATTTAAGTTTTACATCTAACATTTTTTTGTATCTTTCTTAGTTTACGAGTAATTAAGCAAATAAAAAAAAACTGGTCACTTGGCCCAGTTTCCCCGCGCCTTACCCCCACTATATTGACCCCCTTTCTATCCAGTTGCTCTGTGGTAAAATTTCAGATAACGATGTCCGTTAATCTACTATTTAGGCCTGCGAAATACCTCTTATTTATTTAACGTTTATTCAGACTAAGATACTTACCTGTACGTTGAAACAGTTATATTACTGTTCTAGAATGAGTTATAGGTTCGAATTCTTCATACTGCAACTGTACTGTACAGTACATCAATGCGGTAAATAAGAATTCTAAAGATGTATCGAATGATTATTGGTGATTTCTACATGCTAAATTAAAAGTACAGGCATGAGTAAAGAATGTCAAAATTCTAAAAAGTCTAAAACTTGAGTGTTTTATAAAATTGTCCATAAGATGACTATGCGTAAAACCATTTTACGGCAGAACGCATTATTTGTCGAGATATGAGTATTACCTTGCGAGTCAGCTTATTGGCAACAGCAAATAATCAAAATATAGTTTTAATTTTAAGAAATTTTCAAAGACATAATATATTTGAGGTCTAACCTATTTTGTGGAACAAATTAGTTTTAAAATATACATTTTGCGCCCAGCCTAACCAAATCGATATAATAAAATAAATGCCCAAAGAAGTTATTTGGTAGATGTAAAGGTTGTTGAACAGTGTTTGCCATTTCCACGTATACTTTGAGAAGGCCAGATGCAAAGTTATAGCGACTCTAGTACATTTTATGACATGTTTAGCGGGAAGAGATGGTCTACTCTGTTGTGGGAGCGGAATGAATCATCGTATGCCCGGACGTGTGGGTGAGGTGGGGAGAGGGGGTAGATATGAGCTGATAGCGGACGGCCAATATAAACTGTGTGTGTACAATATGTCCACAGTACAGCGGTTTCATTGAAGCACGGATGGTTTTGCTATCAAAACCCTTCATAACGTCCTGAATAACCTGGAATTGTCTTCGATTTTTTTCCTGAATTTTACCTATTATAAATCTGTAGAAATTTAAGCGAAACCTCTTAGTAGGTTTACTAAATTTGGTTTATGGTCCCTTAACCTGTGTTTGTGCTCTTCACCATGTACACATGTATTCAAATAACTAATGTGAGTAGTAAAGAAATGTATAAACAGAAGGTAGAAATGGTCAACTACTGCTGACTTTGCTGAGTCCACGGCAACATTCCTCTTTACCACAATACTACTGACGTCCTTGCGATTCTTTTTAATTCTAGATTTGACGTGCCTAAATGAACGAGCCATAAATTTAGTGTCTCTTTCAATTCGAAAAAAAACTGTATCGTAGAAAAGAAAATACAATGAGTGCTGTAGGCTTAGCGGGACAGAGCGACCTGCATCATTCCAAACCAATTTAAAAAAATCCTTACCAAATAAAAGATGTTTCCTGTTATTTTAAATAAATAGCATATTTGTTTGGTATTTTTGTAACGACATAATACCGTTTAACCCATAAAATAACGCTTTAAGTGACCTGGAAAATCAGAACTTCGTCCTTGAGTTATCCTAAAACTGTTCCTAAAATGGAATTTCATTTTGCAAAACCAGTATAAACCCTGAAAGCACGGATGGTTTTGCTAGCAAAATCATCTAATTAATGACGAGAGGGTTAAAAGGGGGGCTCTTAACTATAGTAGAAAATCTCTTCTAGTATCAAAAATATCAAATTTATCCATTTAAAAACTAGCGACGGATAAAAAACGTCCCCTTGCAAGCGTTTGGTTTGCCAGTTATCAGTTGAAAGAAGGCCCGTTGTTACGTGCGCGGTGTCGTTTGTTCCTTGTGAGGACGAATGTAGGCTTTCCTTGAGGTGACCACTGAGGTGGGCCCTTGATAATTCAAAGTTGAGGATTGTACTGTTCCGGAACCGAGAGCAGTCGAACATATCTCGAAAATATTATGGGAGAACGGGTCGGGTTCGGACTGTTACCAGTTATCCAAAAGAACAAAATGAAATCCAGATGTGACTTGGGTTTGAAAGTGCAGAGTTTCCCTGGAAGGTTGAGCGGCGGCGGCGATGTCAGTGCCCCATATCCTTGAATGGGTCGTGGTCGGACTCGTTCACTCAACCGTGTCCTCTCTCTCTCTCACTTTCTCCCGCTCCGCGTCTCCCCCTGGCCTACTTGCCTCTCCATCTCCTGTCTTCTCCGTTCCTGGAAAACTGCATCGCGTTGTTGTGACACTTTCCCTGACTGCTGGGGCAGCTACGGAGCAAAACCTCGGCGGCCGCCATGGACTCCCGCGCCCTAGTGTAGCGGGGTAGAAACACTCACTAATATAGTAGCTACATAATTATATTCAGACAAAAATATTTAAATTCTATGTCCATATAAAAAGAATGCAACCTTCTAGACCAAAAAAGCTAATGTTAGAATTATATAACTGAAAATTGTGAGTTAGGCAAAAACAGGAACAATGAAATTAAATCACTGGAGTTAAAGATTGAAAAAGGGCTGTTACTATCACAAAAACAAACATTTTACGGCAAAACATTTTATTTTTATTTTTTACCATACAAAATATTTTGTTTTGGTATAACAATAAAAACAAAAAATACGTTGAAAATAATCATATCTAAATTAAATCAAAATTTTGTTTGTAATTAATTTTTGAAATTTAGAAACAAATCAGCCATCAGCAACAAGAAATAAACAGAATACCTAATGAGTAATCCAATTACCAGTCAGAAAATCATCAACACTATAAATGTTTTTAAAATTAGAAAGTGTTTTAAATTAGTTTTAAATGCTATAAAATTTTTGTAATTTTCCAGACTGTTCGGGAGTTTGTTGAATAATGTTACACCCTGTGCAGGTAGCTGGGAATAAATGTTCAATTGTGTTGGTTTGTTCTAAAGGAATTAAATCTAGTATTATGACAATGAATTTCTCTACCTTGAACTAAATTACATTTTGAAATGCATTTATAATAGAAACACATTTAGACCAAATGTGTTTGATTACAAATTTGACCAGAGGAAAGTTACTGACAAAGAGAGGAGTACCCTGGACCGATGAAAGAAAAAAATACCCCATTTTGAAATGATGAAGCAAACTGGGGACACAAAAGTGCCAACTTTTCAAGACTTCAGATACCTAATATCGCTGAAAATCACAATATCTTTGTAGTTTGCCTATACTTCTGCAACATTAGTAGAAAGCCAAAGTTTAGCATTGCATACACTCTCCGTCCGCTCCAGGAAGCAACCAAGACACAAAGCTCAGAACTGTAGTGTTCAGGTAAAACTTCTGAGGTTCAAATATTATTACAGAAGTTTTCCATTGTTTTTTAGCGAACAAAAGAGCCGATAATTTATTTACAGTTCTTATTGAAAATCTGCAGAAACAAACTAATTTGATCCCATGTAAAAAATATACAATTTTTTCTTACACAAGAATAAAAATAAAATTTTGCCCAGAAGTGTCTTGTGTGAATTGTAAGTAGCAAGTACAAGGTGGTTGGTGGGTAAGGTATGTGTGTGAGGTGACATGGCCTCTGGGCACCCTAACCCCAAGCCAACCTTGTAACCAGACACTGTGCTGTGGTCAGGTGTACAGCAGAGGCAAAGTATCTTGGTACTGTACTGGCAAGTGGTCAGGATACAAAGTGTCTGCTATACTATGCTACCACTCGTAAAATACATCCTCACATTTTGTATGGCATAGTGTTTTGGGGGAACTGTGCTGAATCTAAAATATCACGAGTTTTGATTCAACAAAAATCGGCAGTCATAACGGTTTTTGGGCTGCGCTTCGGACAGACCTGTCGTGATGCTTTTGTCTGTTACTTCCCTTTACATATTTGAAACTCTAATTTTTTGTTTCCCAAAATTCCAATGTTTGCCACTTTCTCATAACTACAAAATTCGCAATAGGAATATGTTAAAATTTGAATCCCATCCCTGGAAATGTAAATACACTTCCACTTCAGGCTGGTAAAAACCTATTTAACAAACTCTCAACAGATATTAGATCAACCAACAACTTTGTTTCATTAAGAAAAAACCCAAAATTACCTAATAAACCATCTATTTTACATTTTAGACGAATTTATAAATACCTCTATTTAGTATAAAATTTATATAATTATAATTTATATAATAATTTAATTATTATAGTTTTAAATTACATAGTTACGGAATTGGACCTTGTCTTACCATTGGTAGTAGTCAACACAATTTTATTGTAAAAATGACTACAAATCAATAAAATTCCATAAGTTTACTACTTTAAAATTCTTGATTTTGATGTTGGTTTTTGTTTGTTTCAGATAGTTCACTGGTGAGGGAGCGAGATGGGGAAACTGCTCTCCAAAATCTTTGGCAACAAGGAGATGAGAATCTTAATGTTAGGTTTAGACGCTGCCGGCAAAACCAGTATCCTTTGCTAACTATAACTAGTGAACAAACAACCTATATCACAGATAAAATACATATGTAGTTTATCTATGCCTATTCACTGTTGGACAGATACAGAGTTCTCTTGACAAAGGAGTTTGGAGGTGACCATAGGCGTAACCAGGATGATCAATGGGGCTGACACCCTTTTGTTAGGAGTGAACCCCCATCCGGAAAATGTATACAAATTTTATACCAAATAATGGGTTTTAGGCTTTTTATTATAAACCTTACTAACCGGTTTTGAGATTCAACCTAGACGAGTAGTAACTTCCTCTCCGCTACAGTCTAGATACCAAATCATGGGTTTTACCGTTTTAGGCTTCTAAAAACACTTTAACTAGTATCAAAATGTACTTTTGCTGTATATTATAACCTTATTTGTAAGGTTGTAGAAATATTGTAATCAGACAAGGCAACTACAACTCAAGTCGAAGCATGTCACGCGACTCGCTTTATGGATTCGGCCCGCTGGTCTAAGACCCATTCATATGGGTACTAGAGGGCTCTGCACGGCAGAGCTCCAGGAATGTATTGTGTTTAATCACAGAAAAGCTACAAAATAAAATAAATGTTTACTACTCAATCTCAATATAAGTTTATAATATCATGTGGGTCCCTACGTAATAATGTAAGTTAAAGCAACATTATTTCTGTAATCACTCATAAAGTCTATTTTAAATAAATGTTCAAATTATAATTTTTTGTAATGGGGGGGTTACAACCCCAAAACCCCCCTCGTTATGCCTATGGAGGTGACCACCCCCTCAAATAACCTAGTGATGACCATAAGTGGGGAATTCAGGGATCTGAGGTTAAAACATTATGACGGACTTTTCCATAGTTTTTCAGTGAACAACATTTCAGGATCTGGAATCTAACCTGTCTTCGGGTGAAAAGTAACCTAAAACATGAAACAAAACATTAGGAAAAGAGCTAGCCTAAAAGTAATCAGCGCAAGCTGACCAGTCAAACACTACCAAAAAGCTTTATTTTCCCTTTTTAATTTTACAACAGCTTACCTAGAAAATAATACAATGTGTACAAAAACGTTACAAAAAAGCACAAAGCAAAAAAGGTTGGTAGCTTACGCTGATTACTTTTAGGCTTGATCTTTTTCTAATGTTTTGTTTTATGTTTTAGGTTACTATTCACCTGAAGACGGTGTCAGATTCCAGATCCCAAAACGTTGTGTAATTCCTATTCACTCAAAACTACGGAAAACGCTCTAATAATATTTTAACCTCAGAAATAGTACAGACAAGTTGGAAACATTAAATCTTGAGTGAAGTCACATTTGATGATCATTCAAGTTTAATTTAAATTAAATGGAATACATTTGTAATTTCCCAACTTGCATTTAGTAAAGTAATTTTATAATCAATTTGTACTGAAAGTTTGAAAGAGGATTACAGTTTCCATAATTTTTTAACTAGGTCAATGCTTTTGACGAACTTTTGCTAACTTAAAATATAGCAAAGGTCTGCATTAGTTTTGAAATCATGGCCCAAACAAAGAACTAAGTTTCACCAATTACAAATGTATATTTCTGAACTGTATATTTCATGTTGTGTCTTTCCTTAACTTTTCTTTCAGCTATACTATACAAACTGAAATTAGGTCAATCTGTAACAACAATTCCAACAGTAGGATTTAATGTAGAAACTGTAACGTATAAAAATGTTAAATTTAATGTATGGGTAAGTACTATTACTGCTTCTTCTATGTTTATTTATCTGACTCTATTAACTTTCTAAAACTGTATGACAGCTTCGATTTTTAATTTAAATTGAAGAACTGTATATAAATTGCTGTATAGTCTGTACAACTGTTTTTTATTGCATTGAGGATTTAAAAATGTAGACATTGATAAGACCGAATGCTATAATTTGCTAGTGGTCAATAAACAGTATGAAATTTCTTGTATAGGCTTTGTTAACAAAGCTATCAATACTTTATCATGTACAACTTGTATCCTCTAGACTAGCCTTAATAAATTAATTTACCTTAGAATCAAGATTTTCTCTGTCACCAAGAACAGATGTCTGGAAAGTTTTATAAAATTTTCTTGACTTTTGTCTTGGAACAACCTGATCCCATTTTAAAGCTACCACACCCCTACAGCTCTGATGTGTGTTGGACAGGATGTAGGGGGACAGGATAAGATCCGGCCGCTGTGGCGTCACTACTACACGGGCACGCAAGGGCTCATCTTCGTCGTAGACTGCGCGGACCGAGACCGTATCGACGAGGCCAGACAAGAACTGCATCGCATCATCAACGATAGGGAGATGCGCGATGCCATCATACTCATCTTTGCCAACAAGCAGGATCTTCCCGACGGTATGTCCTGATTTTGGCTGACAAGCTTTGTTACAGTCAATACTGTGTCTTTCCAAGATCTCTTCTAGCAATGACTTTCTTCCTTTGTGACTTAGTTTCCCTTTCTGGTTTTCTACCAAGTTCACTGTTGTTGATGACAAAACATGAAAACTGCATTTGAAATGTCTTCCACTACATCCTGACCACCATTGCCCAAAACCACCACTGTCCAAATATTGCCCCACTCAGGTACTGATGACTGCTTATTATGGACTAATCTGCCCACAACTGGCCTACGGACGTTGTGGGGAGGCTGCTCAAGCACAAATTTTTTCAGAGTGTTCATTCTTCAAAAACAAGCAGTGCGAACAATCGCAAAACTGCAATAGAGAGAGTTGTACAGACCAGCATTCAAAAGATTTAAACAGTTGACTTTACCCTGTCTCTACATTTTAGAAACGTGTCTTTTTTTCAAATGTAAATGCGACCTTGTAATTTGATGTACACTCTTACGAAACCAGAGACAGGGACAACTATCAAACTGGGAGACACAGAACGATGGTTCATGAACGTTTGCCCTCACAGGCAGGAGTTCAGTTCGTCAATAGACTTCCAAATTCGATCGTAAAAGTGCTACAGAGCCAAAGGCATTTAAAGCTAGTCTAAAATCAGTTTTGGTCGCAGAAGCATTTTACAGTTCAAAAGAGTTTTTGGCACACAATTGGGATATTGGAGAACCAGACTAACAGGGGTACACTGGGAAAATTCGAGAACTTAAATGGGAATAGTACGAATGTAAGTTATGTATGTTTGAAAGGGATCTAGATGTGGATGAATGCAAAATTTTAGATCAAATAGTGGACGAATGAGATACATGCTTGTAAACATGTCAATTCAATAACATTTATATTTATTTGCTTAACTAACGCAATTTTTTCCATGTAAAATAAATGCAAAGTGCCCATAGACACCTAACAATTATCCAGACAAACCAGGGGTAAACTGTAAAAACAAACCCCTGTAATGGGAGTATCTTGCCTATGACCTTTTTACGACAATTAGATAAAAAATACTTAAAAGAACAAAATACTGTCAACCCCAAACCAGTGGGTAACTCCCACCTACCCAAATCCAGGTGGGGTTCGAAACCACGCACACTAAGAAAACCCACTTTAGGGCAATTCTAAATAAATTAATAATCAAAACTTAACATTATTTTATTGAGGTTAGGTTAGGTAATAATCAAGCAAAGGGTTTCCATGACTTTGCCATTCTGGATTTATTTCGATTCCTCAGGTAGGATAATTATTAGTTTCCTGGGCTTAGGAAGCATTTAGATTTATTTTTGCCAACTAAGTTTATAGTCGTCTTAATTTAGAACACAGCAATCCTACCATCAATGCAATGCTTCTAAGTGTAATAAGAGACAGACAGCGTAGCGTAACGTAGTGCAGCGTAGCCGAGCCCAGCATAGTCCAATACACACAGAAAGCGCAGCACAGCGCATTGCAAATAAATAAAATAATAATTAATATTTCATTGCCATGAACAAAGGAATTTTGCATTGACAATTAACAACATATTAGCCTAATGGAAATAATTACACAATTTAAATTTTTGTATCAATTATTAATTTTTAATGTGTTTTCAAAAAATATTCATAATTGTAGTGCACATTTGCTTGTAATTTTGAATTTATTTATACTTTTTCTTCTCTCATGGAATTTGGAAGGTTGTTATAAAGTTGGGTCATATTATAAAAATTCGATTTTTTTATTTTAAATATGTTGTTTGATGATTTGGAATTTCAAGTTTATTACAAGTCTTCAGTTTCTCTAATATATTTTGATCTAAAAATGATGTTGAATTGGTTGTGATGAATGTTAAAGTTTCAGATATATAAAGAGCAAATAGTCAAAATGTTCTTTTCTTTAAATAAATTAACACAAGAGTAACCTAATAATAAATTACTAGGTTATAAACCGCCATGAAGTTCATCACATTAGTAAAAGGATGGCTCTGCCGAAGCCGGTCGATTAGTATTTGCGAAAATACCTTTCGGTTACAGTTTTTGCTCAATAACAGAAGTTCTGGGTGCATGAAGTGTGTAAAGGTAGGGACAACGATGGTGAATATCACCACTTATTTCCGGTCCTTAGGAGAAAAAGGAGTCTTGTTTCATGGATTACACGAGAATGTCGACGAAAACGTTTGGTTATATACTCAGTTTGGTGAAGGATGATTTAGAGAAGCAGACAACGAATTGGAGGAGACCTATAATTGGTGTAAAAGAGAGGCTATTGTAACTTTGAGGTAGGCTATAATATTTAAGCATTATTTATCTAGGCCTAGTAATATTTTTTTATAGTTCACTTTCGCTAATCTGATGAGAGAAATTTGCACTTACTTCTGGTCGGCAAGGTATCTCCCACTCAAATACGCTTCCACTGGCGCTTCCAGAAAACAAAATAGTTTGTTCTTCCAGTATACGCTACGCTGCAATACGCTACTAGTGTGTCTTACCTCTATTCAATGCGTGATTTTGTTTTAACCGCAACGTGGTAAGAGCGAGTATACTCGCTCCCTGTAAACTTACTCGGCGTGGTAAGAGCAACTATACTCGCTCTCATCAGTATATCGTCTTTTCATGTAATGGTAATGTTCATTTTTGCCGCAAGAGTTCAGCAGCAGTTAGAACACATATTTCTCGTTCCCGCCAAATAATGGTGGGCTGTTCCTGTTTACTGTTTCGGTGGGGAGGCAACAATGGCTACCCACTACTGGCTAGATGATGATGCCACATCTGCTAATTACGAGTTATATCGCCGACCAGATCAGTCTGAGCTACCAGATACTACATTGTACGCCTGTTCCTTTGTCGGTGTTTATTCTCTGTTCCTGTTATATTGTATATTTTATCTTTTAGTTAAGTTTTTAGTGTTTAGTGATTATTTTATGATAGAGAATAAGTAATGTTTTTTTGTAAATAGTAAATACTACGCCTAAATAGTTGTGTAAAATGGAAAATCCAGACAATTCGGATTTTGAAGATTTTGTTCTACATGCGCTGAACACTTCCTTCAGTAGCAATTACAAAGATGATGCTTTCGATAGTGATTTTGACCATGATGATGTTTTGATAAACAATGTGCCGGAACATAGTGAAAGTGACGATGAAGACAGTACGCGGTACAGTGATATGACCGCTGATGTGGATATACCACAGACACTGCTAACACAGAGTGCAGTCCCTGACACACAGCCAAGCACCTCTAGTGCTGCGACAGTGACATCACTTCTCCTCCCTTTAGAGTTTGGTCAGTCAACAACAATAACAAAACTAACCTATTAAAGTAAAATAAAAAACAAAAGATACATAACCTCACTAATAAAAACAACAAAATTTGCATGGGAGGTGAACAGCTGATAACAACAACAGATATCAGCTGGTTGTGCGGAGGATAAAATATTCACATGACTATCGCTGACGAAAAAATGATTCTCTGTACTAACAATCCGGTTTTCTCTGATCAAATAATCAAACATACAAACTGTCGTAGGGCCATACTTTCAACAATCTGGTTAACACTTGATCGGGAACATGACTCTCATTTATTTGACAGAAATATTGTCTCTGAGATGGGCTTAGTGATTAGGTGATTGAATGCATAGTGAGGTAATCCTTCACTCTCCCCTCATCTAGATACAGCCTTGCAGTTTAAACTAGGCTCTGCCATTGACACGCTGATCAATAATGAAAAATGTAAATATTTTTACTGTTTTTATACACGTTCAGGTTTTATTCTCATTGCTATAGTTTTATTCATATGCAGTAGAACCCCGTTTATTTGGTCGGACCTGTCCGAGGCAACTGAAAATGTGGATAATCTGGAACAAATCTATAAGTTAAATATAAGTTTTAACATTTACCCTGTTTTACTGGAGAAAACAAACATTAACTATGCACGTTACATCGTAACTTTGATGTATTCGATAGAAATATCATTATTCAAAGTTTTCAACTGGTGGTTTCTTTTCTTGAAATATATCCTGTGTTAAACAATGTTTACCAAAAGTGGATGCTGGTTAACATGGTTCTACTGTAGCCTTCATTTATTCGAGAGTTTCACAAGATTTATTTTTATCTTTTTATTCTAAATGTAGCGAATAGGTTATAGGTAATGATAAATTATTGTGTTCAGCTATTACATCCAATTTAAGTAAACACACACTTTTAGAGCTAAAATAGTTGTAAAGTGTATTTTTCTTACAAAAATACAAAAAAGGAAGAAACATAGAAAAGTAAAATAGTTGTAACAAAAGATAGTTGATTTTAGTGTTACAGAAGTCTATAATAATGTTTTTAAAAGGTTCCCAGATTTAAGTTTTAAATGAAATTTACTTCAGTGAAAGATGTTGCTTTGGGAGGAAAGAGACATGGTTTTTATTTCAAATTTAAATTCTTAATTAAATTTGTATTAAGAAATACATGTTTTGTTTTAAATTGTCATTTTACTTCTTACTTAAGATCAATGACATAGAAGTTGACAATAAAAACAATTTATGAGGTTACATTTAAAACTCTCTCACCCTCTCGCGGTAATATTGTTGATATGTAATGATGCTGAAATCACACTCAGATAAACCACAATAACTGTTTATTTGGTTGATTTCAGTCGTTTCTTTGACAGTTTGAACAATTATACTCTATTCCCCATTGGGTATTTCTTACTAAAAACACTAATAGTTTTGTATCCCTAACTTTACTCTCTGAAGGAATCCATGGCTCTTTGTTGAACACTTGTTTAATCAGAAGATGTTTGTGTCAATTATTACAGCTTAAGTCTTGATTATGTTTTGTCTGAGTACAATTCTAAATTATAATAACTGAAATTACCACAACCCTTTGGTAGATGTGTTTTGTTGCAAACATTAATTTAATAAATGATCTTAACAAATATTTCCACTCATTTGTTTCTGTAACAATAGTATTCAAGAGGGTTATTAGTGGTATTCCTTCTATTATAAAGAGGTAGTATCTCATCGGTACTATGTGAAACTCACTACATTTTTTTTGTTATAAAATAAAATTCTTTAAATCATTAAATGAATAATAGTTCTTATTGTATGCAGTTTTATTTACTTTATATAAACTTTTACATCACTGCTTGGTTTTCAAGTTAACAAAAAGTATGTCATTAGTAAAAAGTTTTATTGGTTTTAAAATGTATGCCAAATGTAATCAACTATGTTTTATTTACTGAATAACCATATCTCAAATCACATAATTGTCCTCAATAGTCTTACACCGAGCAATATTTTCAATGAAATCTGATTATTAAAGCTCTGCAAATTGTAGATAGATATATAATGGCATTTAAAAAAAAAAGCAGTGAATGTCCAATCTTGACTACATATTTGTTATAATAAAAGTGACAAATTTTCCCTAAAATAACAGTGGATTTGTATCTAACATTCAAAATTGTTAGTTTCACCCTGTAAACACATGTAAATAGTTCTAAACAAGCAGCACATTTAGCAGTTGTAGTATAATTTCTAGTGCCCGAATTATTTGTTGTCAGTATCTTAACATTTTCAGAATAGAGTTCAGTTACTTGTTATTGCTGTAAGGTTTTGTTAAAATGAAAATAAACTTTTCTATAGGAAACATTATTGTGTGTCTTTAATTAATACCTTTATGAACCTTTCACTATGTATTTCTTGTTGTTAAAATAACTATAAATCTATGAATTGGTCTTGTTAAATCAGGAACAGGCTCTTGATACTGGGCAGTCAAATCACCTAACAATTTTTCAAACAGCTGTTTATCAGCTTATAATGTTTACATTGTTGATTGTTACAGCAATGTGATGCACAGCTGATGTCATTTTAGTAAACATGGAGCAGTGGACATCACAATCTCATGCTTTTACAGTGGAAACAGTTTAATTACATTGTTTTTCCCCTAATTCTTTTAAATACGAAACCCTCCCCCCCCTTGTGACACCTTATTTGAAAGGGGATAAAAACACAAACTCATTGATGCCACTAAAGCAATATTACGACGTTCCTGTACAAAATAACAGCTCAAAACATTTTTCATTATTTAAGCAGATAAATGGTAGCTGTCGCTATATTTTTTCGAAATGTTGAAAAAAATTACAGATTTAGTTTTTGGGTACTCAAAGCTTTATATTTTACAAGATAAATTTTGCAAACTTTTGAAAATTGCCTCTTTTTTCAAAATTTGTCAATTTTTATTTCAATTAATAGAACAGCCGGAGCGAAGATGTGAACTGAGCAAATCAGAGTAACAAATTGCAAAGGAAATTCGATTCAGTCATGCAAGCGGCAGTTTAGCGCTTAACAGTGTGTCGGCCTGATTTTGTTTAAAACTACACAATGTTTCGAGAGGTATGGAAACTCCATTTGTTAACAAAATTGAAACTCAGCCTAAATTATACTTAAGGTTGCATTTCTCGAGAGAAACAGATGCCTAGATGTCTCCAAAACTATGCACAAGGGAGGGGGCGAATGTGGTATTTAACTAATTATTTATTACCCTGTGCTATCAGTTCAAACATATCTGATATTTATTATTAGTTTAGGGCCAGAATCGTTTCTCTACACTATTATTGCTGAGGCCATGTTCAATTATTAGTTCACTAAAGCTTATATTTAAGTTACTAGGTCTATTTATTACACTCTGTCCTTTACGTTTTGAACTTTCACACAGACCCGCATGGCCAATGAAACTGTTTGAACCCAAAAGATAGGATTTCTCTGAAGCTCACCAAATGAAAAACACTATATTTTGTGGGGAAGCTTAAGAATGGTAGACACCAATTTTCTATTTCAAAATGTATTTACAGACAGATTGCTTACGCTATGTTACAGTTCTGGTTTTACAGGTGGTACAACGACCTTAGTAAGTCCTTTGAATGCAGGTAACTCTAATGGTTTCAACACTTCAGTTACTATTCCGGTGGCCACTGTAACATTGTTTTCTCTTATTGTAAAAGACTGAGCTTTAGACATTACCATTTTATTAAATAAAACTACACTAACAATAGAATGTTCTCCAGGCATAATCATTGTTGTATTTTCTGGTAGATCTACACGACATGTTATATTCCAAGTTTGACAAAACAACTGTTGGATATATTTTGACATTATAGGGTGACGCCTGCCTCCTTCACTCTTAGATAGAAAATAGACCTTAGCTATAAAATGATTGCTATAATTAACACTTCCCTTAGCGCACAACACCATCCCTCGCCTAACACTTGAAAGTTTTACTCCTCGAACTAAAGCGCCAACATTATCTCCAGCATTTGCTTTCAAAACAGATTTTTGAAAGACTTGCATATCGGATACAACAGTTTTTATATTTTCATCATAACCAAGGAGTTCTGCTTCACTCAATTTTAAAATTACACCTCTTTTAATCGTACCTACAACAACAGTACCCCTTCCTGTGATAGAAAATGCATTATCGATAGGCATTTGGAAAGGTGAATCCAAGTCTCTAACTGGTGTTGGTATGTAACTGTCAACTGCATCAATTAAACTTACAACTGATGGCTCACCAATTTCTGAAGTATCTCCGTTGAGTGCAAGTAGTGCAGAACCAATTACTATCGGACAGTTACTTCCGTCAAATCCAAAGTCGTCTAACATTTCTCTCATCTCTAACTCCACAAGTTGTATAACATCTGGCTCTGCTTGATCAGCTTTGTTGATATATACAACTATTTTTTCAACTCCAACTTGTTTTGCAAGTAATAGATGTTCTCTCGTTTGTGGCATTGGTCCATCAGTCGCAGCAACAACTAGTATAGCTCCATCCATTTGTGAAGTACCGGATATCATATTCTTGATGTAATCTGCATGGCCTGGGCAATCCGTGTGAGCATAATGTCTTTGAGAACTACAATACTCGATGTGAGCAGCATTTATTGTTATTCCTCTAGCCTTTTCTTCAGGTGCTTTATCAATTTCTTCATAAGAAACATACTTAGTATTTCCATTTCTAGACATTATTTTAGTAATTGCGGCAGTAAGAGTTGTTTTCCATGATCAACATGTCCAATTGTTCCTACATTACAATGGTTAGGTTCTTTTGTAGAAGAAAAATACCTAGTACAAGCATATGGGCCTAGGTTAAAAAGCGTCTTGAAATTCAAAACGTGTACTAAATCAGTACTCACTTTTGTAACATTCACTTTCTCAAAAAAGCTTAATGCTCTACAGCCAAATAACAAAAAGCCCATTGTAAATCAATGCAATAACTCTAATTACTGTACACACTTCCCCACAAATTAAATAATAATATACACATAGGCTGATATCTTTATTTTTATTACAGTGTTAGGTTAAGTGGGCTGTGGGACTACATTTAAAAAAGACTTTCCTTGTTTTTCGGTTTGTAATTGTCAGAAGAGAAGCAGACGACAGACCACACCACAGATTACCTAAACATATAATATGTAATACAGACATACCAGATTAGCGGCTTCATTCCGAGGAGAGCTAGTGGAAGATCTTTTTTTCATGTGTGACGTCACTAATTGCTTTCGAGTAAACAATAAAAACCCATCTTTTGTTCTTTTCCTCAAGCTTGTGTTGTCTGATCAACTATAGCTCACTGCGCAATTATAATTCTCTATCAATTCTATAAATTATAAAATCTATCCTAAATAATTATTTCCTAATTATAAAAATCGGGTTATGTTTATTGTTGACCTAAAAAATTAGTGACCCACCACCCACACGCCACATCATCACATGAAAAAAGCTCTTTCGCCAGCTCTCCTCGGAATGAAACCTATATAATCCTCTGTGCAATGAAATCGCCAGACTAGAGAGAACGATTTGTAGCTGACTCAACAAAACCACATTTTCTTACATACTTTGCAATGTGCATAACCACGAATTTCAAAGATTATAAAAGAAAACAAGAGATGAACTACAATGTTATGTATATGTAACTATAGCCATGGTATTACCAACTGTTATAACACATAATTTTATTAAAGTGTCTGTAAGAAGATTGTTTTTCATATATTCGTAAGGGCAGCCAGTTTCTCTTGTTTACGTTAACAAGACATTTGTAAAATTACATGGCTGTAAATTATTTTGCGTTACGTTGTTTGGGATAGGGTCATAGGGAGGTCTTGCTTAAGGCCGGGTTGCCCGGGTATCACTTTTTCATGAAGTCTTCTGTTTCCAAGAATGATCTGTGAGTCACTGGGACTAATGACTATAGCAAGTGATACCTATGCTATAACTTTATATCGTGCAACATGGTATAGGGAGGGTTTAAAGGAAAGAAATCACGTCACGTAATAATATTTTATTCTAAAAGTACAAAGCAACGCTAGTCTTGTTGTAATATGTATAGTTGTGGGTACGGGGTACCAAAGATGGAAGATGGAAAGTCAATGATATCAGTCTACCACATGCATTGACGTCATATCACTTCAACCATCAAGCTACAGGCTACAGCTGTTACGTAGTGCTGTCAAAACAATCGTGAAATTAGTCAGTGAAAGTGATGCGAGTGTCAACGATACTTGAAGAGAGTTTGAGGTAGGCCTGGAAAATGGCAGGTAAGGTGTCGTGGAACAATTTACCAGATATTGAACGAAATATTTCATTATCTGCCATTAAGTGATAAAATCCATACATCCTCAACGTGTAGGAATTGGAGACTAGGTTTGAGTCACCCTAGTTGTTGGCGAACTGTACATTTCTTCATGAAAGCTCATGAGAGGTCAGAAAACATAGAAAGAACCAGATTCCTGATTGAATTTGCAGCAAGAAAGATACACTGTGCAAGAATATCTTTTGATTCAATCGACCCAATCTCTGTTGAAGAAATAGCCAATGTCCTAGAACAATTGTCAGAAAATAGGAATCTTAGAAAACTTATCTTCAATCCATCTAACTGCAGCTTAGTGTGTCCAGTAGAACACGGTGATTGCCCAAAATACATTGAAAGGTAAGTTTTAATTGGAGAAACAAATAGTTGTCATTAATAGATTTGTATTAAGTGCCCATTGGCCGGGAATAAAACAATTTATTGGGGCCTATTTATTTTCTAACCCTTACGTCCATCAATTTTTTACACAACTCAATAAGTCTTAACAAATATTGCCTCCTCTATATAGTATAGACTATGGCTCTACCTTTTAAGAAACTTAAGTTGATACACATTTACTATTTATTGTTCTGTAAGTGAAAACAATTATTTCCATATGCTAGCTTATCCAGTTTTTTATTGTTGTAGGAACTATGGTTTGCCGCTTGTGTCAATCGTACAAAAGAATAACCATTTGGAGGAGTTGAGTTTGGGATGTTTGGAAGACTTGGTTACATCATTCGCTAAATCCATACTTGAAACAATTGCAAACAAACCAAAGAACTCACTGAAAGTACTCGGATTGGCTTCAGTCAAAGACTGCCCAGACTACTACGCAATAACCGACCTCAACATCAATACCCTGAAGTCTCTCACAAGTCTCCAGGTTATTTGGCTTCTAAGTTTTAATATGTAGCTGAAGTAGTCTCAAAAGTCAATTGTTCATTCAAATTTATTGTCTTGATAATTTTGTTTGGAATGATATTTTTTATTTTAATACAAGTTGACAGCAGTGAACAATATAAGAAGTGATGGAACTTGCGATTATAATAATAAGATAAGTGTGGCTTGAACAAGCAATAAGAAACAACAAACATGCACTAATAGTACAATAACTGACTGCAAAAAAACTAATGATTTGCGACAACATGAATAAATACGATCAAAGTGACCAGGGCTGTACTTAAGTGGTATTAGTTAAGGGCCCTTTGTTTGAGCATTGGACCCATCATTTAGCTTTTTTAAGAAAGTATATCTAAGAGAAAACGTGATATACGTACGTTAAAGTGATACACTGTACTTTATTAATTAAAGGTGGTATTCAATCTTCAATCATATTTAAATACCTTCAGTTAGTTAGAGTGAAGTAATCAGAATGGGCCCGAGCCTTAGACATAGTATGTTTAGTGTTAATATATGTGAAGTGTTTGGAAAACATTCAAGTTCTCCAAGAGGTTCTAAAAATGTGTCATATTGTGTTAAATACCCAAAATTTCCTGGGAGAGGACCCTAGAGTGATAATGATCCAAGCTTTCTTATGATCCAAGAGGAGTTGCTTATACAAAAACTGAGAAATTATTCAAATGTCAGTCAAGTAACAAAACAATACCAAAAGCTTGGTAAAATACTATTAAAAGACAACTAATGTTGCAGATACTAAGTATCGACTACTGCCACATGAACGACAACCTGCTGCACATACTGGGCGAGACTGCGTGCCTGGAGAGGTTAGTGGTTCACGTCCACGGAGTTGCGGAAGAACACCCAGGAACCACTGAGACGGCGTGGACCTCGTTCAAACACAAACTGTAAGACAGTCTCAAGTTGTTTCAAAAAATTTCACTTTAATTCAAATTATTCATTTGTAGCCCCAGTAAATATGATGCGATTTTAAAGTTATGGTAGAAAAATCAGTTAGATTTAAAAAAATTGTCCGTTCAAACTGAAATTTGGGAGGATTCATGTTTGTGTTGTGTTTAAAAACCAATTTTCGTTGTTGGTGTTTTGTTTTCATCAAAAAGAACACACATTGCAATTTATTCATAATGTTTGATTACTGTATAAAATTGATAATGTGACAATTAATTGTAATTCTCTCAACTGCTTAAATTGGATTAAAAATATATTCTTAATTGTTTCAGGCCAAACTGTGGACTTCGGTTGAGTCTCATCCACTCGTATGACGGAGTCGATTTCCTGCACACTAAGATTCTTAAGAAAGCAATGCCTCTCACACACATCAAAGTTTTCTTCTGTGAAAGGGTAGGGTTCCTTATTATTTAATTTCCTTTGGAAAAATGAGATCATGCTGTCAGCATGGTAAGACTCAGGCCTGGGACCATGAAATGAGCACCAATCCTGACCCCCATAATACGTTTTGAGCATTTTTTCAAAACTTTATAACATTTTGTAAAAATGTATGTACTCTATACAAGTTGCATTTCTGTCTGATTTTCACCAAACAAAATTGCCAGACAAGCCGAATGCCGATCCGTTGGGAAAATTATGGATGTAGACAACCACAGAAAAATCAGACTAGTAGTACAGACTAGTGAGTGCGATACAAACTCGACACCAACAATCGATGGTTGGCTCGATAGTCGCCAC
This sequence comes from Matsumurasca onukii, assembly GCA_018831715.1. Lineage (NCBI taxonomy): Eukaryota > Metazoa > Arthropoda > Insecta > Hemiptera > Cicadellidae > Matsumurasca > Matsumurasca onukii. The sequence continues at coordinate 54,533,951 of CM032058.1, read as the reverse complement.
AGAATTAGAAAGTTAGTATGCCTCTATGATTGCCACTGGCTGCTTGGTGTAAGATCGGAATACTTCGTAGGTGAAGAGCTTTCTGCGAGCCTTCACTTGACGCTTGTCTACGAGGTGGGGATAGACACTGAGGGGCGAGGTAAGGGGCTACGTTGCTATAGCAACGAGTGACGCTAGAAGTGTATATTCAAAACCTGTCACTTGCCTAGCCCGCCAGACAGCAGACCAGTTGACTACTCAATAGACCCGCGCGGTGCAAATGCTCTGTTTTAGGCCTACTTTTGCAATCACACGACCTGATTATGTACATTTTTAAGGAGTTAACAACTAATTTTAATAAATTGTATATTATTTTTTTTACTGATCCAATACTACAAAACAATTTTGTACAACGATTTCTTTACATTGTTAGTGTTCCACTTTGTACGGCAGTAGTTCAATGTTTCAATTCAACATATTACTTTGTGCAACATTACAAACATTAACTTTTAACTCCCTTCTAGAACTTGCAAGCTGTAATAACTACGTTGTTTGCTATTTATGTAGTTTCCTAGAGAAATACTCATATTATCAATAAACACGTGTTAAGAATAAATATAAATGTATTTTTCCCAATAAATAGTGGAGTACAGCTGATTGCCCTTCACCTTCCTATAGGCTCACGAGCCGCCACTGGTGTTTGGAACTGGAACGCTCCATATGCAACAATAAGTTGTTTCTATGCGCGCATAGTGGTGACTCACCCGCAACAGTCCACAGGTGTGCGATGTATGTAGCCTGGTGACTCATGCAGTATATTGTGGACCTCCAAGAGCTATTTTAGTCACTCCCCACCCCCTACATCCGTCCTCCCTTCCACTAGCATCACACTAGTCTATACCGTGCCATAACAAACAGTGACGAGTCGTTTTAATGCTAGGTACCGTGTACAGTTTAGTGCGTTTTATTATTTCTGCTTGTTATCACGCGGTGGTGTGAGAATTTCTTCCGATGGCAACGCCGACAAAATTGAAAATGAAACATGTTTGCCTTACAATTCAAAATAAAGTGGAAATTTTGAACGCCTTATTGTTTGAACGCAAACTACTCTTCGCCTTAGTTTTTGCCTATATGTTAATTTGTTTGAAAAACTAAAAAAGTAATTTGTAAATAAAAACAACTACTTGGTCCATATATTGAGCATTAGTTCGATATATTGCACTATAGTTTTGTTTATTAATATGTGTTATGTTATGCAATCAATTACAGTTGAATATGGAAGCGGTTCACGTGGGTTCCTACTCGGAGACTCTGGCGCGATCTGGTGGGTGGACTCGCCTCTCAGAGTTTGCCTCGCTTATAGTCCATGGCTCGATGGTGAACCCGTTTGTCATGTGCACCTGGCGATGTCGACACCTCAAGAGCTGGTGTTGCTCGGTTAGTGTAGAACTTATGATTATAATAATAAGATAAGTGTGGCTTGAACAAGCAATAAGAAACAACAAACATGCACTAATAGTACAATAACTGACTGTAAAACGAATGATTTGCTTAATAACATGAATAAATACAATCAAAGTGAC